>WBNQ01038596.1:0-21842 GCA_013401375.1 Spizella passerina | reverse complement strand
ACATGCGAACAACAAGAGGGTGTGTTGCCAGAGAGAAGCCCTGCTGCAGTCCTAGGAAAATACAAATTTGGATTCCAAAATAAGTCTAACACAAAAAAAAAGGGTCAAACTTTGAGAAGGATAATGCACCAAACCTGGAAGTGTCATGTTTTAGTGTGAGATGAGGAGTATACATCACCTTGGAAGAGCTGACAAAATAATTGGTATTTTGAAGAAGAATGGCTTTGTAGTTCTTTGAAACAGTCGGTCATGTCTTGTGTNTTCCAACCCAAATGATTTTATGATAATTCTGTATGTGCAGAACAACATGTTCAATACAGCCTCATATAACAGTTAAAGGAGGAGAAAACATGTTTGACTTGAACATGGAAATGGCTTCATGAGTTACAGAATTTTCTGTTTGCTGTTGCCACTGATGCTTTGTATTGTCAGAAAAATGTAGTTACTGCTTCTTAGTGAAAATAGGATGAAGCTGGGGTGTGTGCAGCCTCCTGCTCAGGTGTGCTGCAGCACTTAGGGCTAATTAAAGCTTCTTGGAGTGGGAAGAATTCATGTATTTCTGTGCTGTTTGCTCTCATAAACTGAGGAGTAGTGTGAGATGCTGCTGGCATCAATTTGTCTCTCCTGAGATTTTGTCCCCATTCGATGTTCACAAGCGCCAGCTATTTAGATGTCTCCTGTGATTCTTTTGACACACTCAGCAGAGTTCCTCTTCCTCAGGGTATGCTTCAGCTATCTGGGCTTTGTGTTGCAGCTTGTTTTTCTTCAAGTGTTGCAGTGGACTTGTCCTGACAAATTTTGTTAGGCGCTGATTAGGTTGTGCTGTGTGTATTTCACAGGTTACTGGTCTGGTTTTTCATGACTCAGTAGTGTGGGAGCAAAGGGAGATTTGGTCACTGAGTCACAGCAAGGGTTTAATTGCATTGCTGGTTTCCCATTGGTGCTTTTTGGGTAAAAGTGTTTAGGGAGCTGAGAGTGTGTTGCAATAAGTGCTTCTTGTAGTCACAAGAATACTTGGAGTTCCTGAGGGAAGAGAGTGAAACTCCCTAAAATACAAACACATGCCAGTGCATTTACTTCATGTAAGTTGTTACCTGATAGCTGCTTTTGTGGCCTGCAGTTCTACTTCTCCCTGCTGACAGGAGAAGCTTGTACAGTGATGCTCTGATGGCATCTTCAGTTTTAAATCCTGGCTTGAATCTGCGGTTTGGTGATTCAAGCCTGGTGGGTTTTTTTCAGGTGAGTGAGCTTGTTTCTGCTTGAGCTTGGGCTGGCTGCTCTGTGGGCTCACAGGGAAGAGAGCAGGTTCAATGGAGTAATTGCTCAGGTGTGGTACATCTGTGTGCTTGTTGAATCAGCAGCCAAATTCTCTTGCACTCAGAGAAAGCTAGAGAATTACATTTGAACAATAAGATGGTGTGTTGGCAGAGAGAAGCTCTGCTGTCAGTCCTAGGAAAATACAAATTTGGATTCCAAAATAAGTCTAACACAAAAAAAAAGGGTCAAACTTTGAGAAGGATAATGCACCAAACCTGGAAGTGTCATGTTTTAGTGTGAGATGAGGAGTATACATCACCGTGGAAGAGCTGACAAAATAATTGGTATTTTGAAGAAGAATGGCTTTGTAGTTCTTTGAAACAGTCGGTCATGTCTTGTGTCGCCCATAAAAAAGTGGTTTCCCACTAAAGTCTTGCTTCTGTAGGAATCTGTTCAGGTCTGTTGTGTGGCTCAGGGGTGATCCCCCTTTAAAAGAGAGTACAGAAGTGCCAGGTTTCAAGCTCAGTGGCTCCTTAGGGGTGTGTGTGTTGCAGGAGGTGCAGCAGCTCTGTGATGGGGTGCAGCGGGCACTTGTCTGTGGTTGCGGTGCGGGCTCCTAACGCTCTCTTGTGTCCCCACAGGGCACTGACTCTGGGAGGAGGACTGCCGCATCTGGAGCACCTGAACCTCTCGGGCTGTCTCTCTGTGACTGGGGCAGGCCTGCAGGAGCTGGTTTCTGCATGCCCCTCTCTGAAAGATGAACACTTTTACTACTGTGACAACATTAACGGTAATGTCTTTCTAGGAAAGTGTGATGCTTTTCTGGGGAGTGATGCTCGGTGTAGGGAGTTTTTAAAAGCAAAAGAACCACCAAAACTCACCTGTTTTTAATGTCTGTGTAGCACTGGGTTTCACAGATTAATTACAAAATTATGACTGTTAAATCAGTTTTGCCTTTTGTTTGTTTTTTTGTTGTTTTTTTTTTTTTGCAACACTAGTACAGTTCTGTATTACATAGGAGAGCATTTTTAGTGCCTGTGTCTCTTAACTTAGTTTAGCATAACTAATAGGGGTAGAAAGTAAGTCTCCATATAGCTGCTATTACACACTTGCCCTGTCCATATTTCCACTGTAAACCATGCCAGCTGTATGTTTTCTGTATAGTCCTAACCTCAGACAGAGGCTTCATTAGGTTGGTACCAAAGCAGAGATTTTTAGGAAACCAATGATGTGTGTTTTGCCATGCAAACCTCTCATATTGCACTAATTTTGATATAGGATATTTTTGATTCTACCATCACATGTCCTTATGGAAAACGTAATTCAGTTTTTTTTCTGGTTTTGCTTGAGTCAGTAACTTAGGGATGGATCTGGAGAAGGATGTGTAAAAATGCATACAGTCTGTTCATGGTGCAAGTCTTTTCAGTGTTTACCACGATAGAATTCAGTCTATTAAGTCCAGTAAGCATTCCTAGTGTTAGAGATGGGAGCCATGGTGTGACTGGTATTCCATGTGTGAATTTAAAACAGGTAAGTGCAACAGAAGGCAAGGGAAAAAGAAGACGATAACCAAGTTCACAGGCCTGTACATCTAATTGTGTGTCAACCAAAATTGTATTACCTGGTAGTTCATGGTGTCCAGCTCAATAATTGCATCTGGATTGAGATGCAGTCCCATCCTGGGTATCAGATGTCAGAACTTTGGTATTGCAAGTAAATCTGTACTGATATTGGGTATTCAATGCATTGAAATCGATACAACGTGGATACACTTGGATTGGATTGTAATATGAGAAGTGAAAGTATTAAATCTTATCTTGTTTCCATAATTTTTGCACTTTATGCACTTTTTTGACCCTGCTTTTTTTTTTTGAGACACTTGCTTTTTGCTACTTCCTTGCATTCTGTCTAGACTACAGCATTTAAAAATCTGTTTTCTGTTGTCTTTCATTTCCACCTGAAAATTTTAAGGTTCTTTTTTTAAAAATCCTTCACTGACCCTCTTTCCTGTGCTATGTTGAGTTTAAAGATGCCTGCAAAGACCAGTTAGAATCCTGTTCCTTTTACATCTGATTGCTTGCTACTTTTCTCTGTTTATACTTCTGCCAGTAAGACCAGACATAATTTGTCCTCAGACATTTCTGTTTTTCATCTTGTCCCTATAAAATCCACCATAACATCTTTATATTAGTTTACAATGCCCAAACCTGTGTGTGAGTCCACCACTTTAAAGCTTGGCTGTTTCATAGTATCCTCAAGAAATTATTTAAATTTAAACAATATTTTTGGATCATTCTGTAAAGTTGTCTGGTCCTCTTCCTGTTTATTTCCTTCCTTTTACTGCCTGCTGGAATCTGTGAGCCTATAAGCTCTGCTTAGTTCTCTAAAGCATCACTGCATGCCTTTGGATCAACAGTTATTTCTGTAGAGAGGAGCACACAGGACAGTGAGCCTCTGAGGGTCTGACTTCTTACATCTGTTGAGGAATAATGTCATCTCAGGAGTTTATGGCTTTATGGAAAATAGCCTTTATAAATCAATTCCCTGCAGTTTTATCTGAGTTTTGTTCCTTGCATTTTCAATCAAACTTCATTGTGGTGGGCAGCAGGATTCCTACAGCAGCTGTTTCTGTATCATTTGGTGTTTCTAAAGTAACTAGGGAAAGCAGTAGCTGTTGCATTTAAATCAATCCATATCTGAAGCTGTTTATCTGCACATTTACAGATTGTATTACTAACTGCTGCACAAAGATTACTGATCTGTAAGCATGTACAGAATAATTTCATAATTTTCTTTGCCCACCAGCAAAGAAAATTTCAGCGATTGTTTTTGGGGAGGGAGTTGTACTCTGGGCTCAGAGATTGGAAAACCTGTCAGAAAAAAACAAGGAGCCAACAGCATGGAATTTAGCCATCTATGAATAATAAAGATACACCTTTGTCATCTGCTGATGAATAAGGGCTTTGCTTTTACCTGCAGCTTATATTCGGATTTTTTTTCCTGTCAACGCTAAGCCTAATGGGACCCCTTAGACACAACCCAGCTTCATTGGAATGTCTTTGTGGAGGGCTTGTTCAGTAGACACATTGGCTACAATCTTTGTATTTTCAGCAGGTTACTGTTCTACCTTTTTAGTAGAGCAAGACTAGAAAAGTAGAGCAGCTATGATGAAGTAGTTGGGTTTAAGTCTGACTGCTGTTGCACACCAGTAACATGGTACAGTTTTTATCACCAGAAACCATGAATTTGCATGTGCTTCCAAATCTATTTTGTGTTTGTTTACTGTTAGCTTCACTTCAGTTTTTGGTTTGCATACTAATGTTTAGGATCTCTTATGTTTTTCACAGTGCTGGAGACTTGGAATTAGATAAACCTCAGCTGCCGCTGAAAAAAAATCTGTCAGTGTACATCCCTTCTAATGGCTGATTTCATTTGTCTGTAACAAATTTGGTTGTGGATCACACTGAACTCAGCAAGAAGAGTTTAATGTTTGAGTTACATCTTGCCCCACTGAGTTCTTATTGTCCTCAGGCTGTTTTGTCCAGTTGTGTCCATTCTTCTCACTCATTTCTCCATTTCAAAGCCTGGAGTGCTTTCAACTTTGGCATTAGAAAAATAGGGCTCCTTAATTTCTGCAGCAATAGCTCTTTTCAGCATTTAAGTATGATTCAGTTTCTAGAGGTTTTTTTAAATTATGTAGTCCTCAGGTTCTGTAATTAAAGAAATAGGGCATTAATGAAATAAAGTTTGATTCTAATTATTCACTCTTCCAGCAGTTAAAAGTCACTGGTCATAGTTGCTCTTTCAGCTGTCAGGCCAAGACTTTGCAAGTTCTTTTAAGGTGTATGGACCACTGTGTGCTGACTTCTGTGGGAACACAAGTGTTCCAAGTGTAGGTCTCAGTCTAAATTCTGCAGATTACCAATGTACTCACAAATCTCTGGAAGGATATTATATGCTGGTGGCAGCCAGTTGCCTGGCAGGAGAGGTTCTTTTACTATGGTATTGATCCATGTTGTCATGTGTTCTTGGTGGAATGTCAAAATTCATTCTAGGGAATTCTGACTAATTTTTGTTCTACTAGTACATGTAACAAAATGGAGCAATCAAATAGATCTGCTCCTCTCCTACATTACCAAACCTCTTTATATGTTTATATGTTCACCACAAGTAAACAGCCCTCACCTCTATTCTGAGTCCCCTAAGCATCTGAGTAATCAGATGTGCATGTAAAGAGCATTACAGTAATCCAGTTTAGAAGTAACTAAACCAGTAACATAGACTGTGGCAGGTTAGATGAGAATCTGAATAACTTTGCTTTCCCAGGTGAACCCAAAACACATTTAATTTAGCACTTCACTGCTAGCACCTCCTAAGCTTTCACAGAGGGAAATACCCTTCTTATGATCCACTGCATGTACTGTTCCTTCCCCACACTTCCATCACATGTTGTTTTAAAAGACTACATTTTGGGCTCCTTGTTACGTCCAGCAGTGATGGTATCTGGCTCATCCCTGTCAAGATGTTCTATTACATGAGCCAGAACCTGACACTGCAAACACCCAGTGGTTGCTTGCTATACCTGCCCATCAAAACTGTCAAAGTTCATGCAAATCATCAGCTGGTCCTCAAAGTGTGCAGTGTGTGAAGTTGCTCTATGGAGCAGTGTCCCTAGATACTCAGTGCATTGCTAACTGGGCTGTGCTGGAAGCAATAATGGGCAAATGAAGATGGGAGATAGTGGAACAGGTTGCCCAGAAAGGTGGTGCAAGACTCATCCCTGGACACATATGGGGTTAGGCTGAAAGGGATTTCTGAGCAACCTTATCTAGTTGATGTGCCTGATTATTGCAAGGTGGTTGGAACTAGATGGCTTTTAAAGGTCCCTTCCAACCCAAACTATCCTGTGATTCTGTGGAAGTGATTCATCTCCATTGTTAGGTTGAGATGACCATCACACTGGCCAATATGAAGGGAATAAATGCAGTTACCATATTGCTTAACCTAATGCATCAGTGAGGTGAGAGGAGTTGGAGACCTCATATACAGAGTCAGGGGAAACAGAAGAGACAGTGTTCTTTTGGCAAGATTAAAGAGGCCATTTGAATTTAAACAGAATTCTAAAACAAAGTCTGGTCCAAATGAGGTCAGTAGGAAAGACTGGGGAAGTCAGAGATTACAAAACCAAAGAGATGTAGCCAAAGGTCAGTGGTAGTAAATAAAGCCAGGGAAACAAACTCAGTGTCCGTGGCTATCAAAAGTAAAGGCATTTAGAAGATTTTGCTCCCTGTACCAAATGTAAAAAAGAGCAAACTAAGCACTAGGGATTTTATAGAGGAGATAAATGACTTACGATGGAGGAGATCAATTGACATGTCAAACCATAAATAACTCAAACCCAGGTAGTCTTACTGTTAAAACAACTATTAATGGTACTTACTGCCTTGTTATAACAAGAACATAGAATACCCTCCAAGTGATGGGAATTGCCCAAAAATGATAAGAAAGAGTACAGAGAGGGCAGATTCCAGAAAATGTGGTTGAACCCTGAATGTTTTATCTGAATTCTTTATTACAGGTTATAAAGAAAAGTGGTGGTATGAGGATTAGACATAGGGCAAGAAGGGTGAAATTTCACTGTGATATGCTTAATGTAATTTGTAAGTCAGTGCCTAATAAATTGGGAAATGAATATAAAAGCATTTCAGATGGTTCAATTTACTTAGAAGTATCCAAGTTTTTCAGATTTTAAGTTGCTGTTAGAGTGGCTTAAATTTAAAAACTGAGAGCTAACTAAAGGATAGGAAGAAAGGCCTTAATGGTCACTGTTCAGGAGAGGAACCTGGGAGGTGACAACTTTGTCCCTGTTCCCCTCCCAAGAGTTCTGTGCTGAGATCAGTCTTACCCAGCATTTCCCTGATGTTGAGGTGTAAGAAATGCACACAGTAATTTCCATGTTTTTGAGTGGTGCTTTGTGGTCTTCAAGTAATGATACTGATGCTCATGATTTCTGGAAGCTTCACTGTAGCTGTATGTGTGGTTGAAGGTCTGGGTGGCTGGGAATAATCAAACTGTGATTGCATGAAACAGAATTCAGAGCTGGCAGGTGCAGTGTGCAGATAATGATTTCAGAGGGCTGTTGGTGCTAATCCTGAGATCTTTCCTATTTGCAGCAGCAGCCAAAAAGCCACCAATGTCACCATCGTCAGGGTGGTGAGAGCAAGATAGAGGGTGCTGTGCATGGTCCTGGAAGCCTTGGGGCACTCACATGTGGAGCACTGCATGATGGGCTTGGTCTCCCCATCCTGAGGAGAGAGAGATACACTGGAGTTACAGAAGATACAGAAGAGGCCTTCTAAAAAGTTAGGGAACTGAGCACTCAAAAAGCTGGATGTTTCAGTCTGGGAATGAGGTGGCTGAAAAAGGAGCATGACTGTTACAGAACTGGGAAAGCAGTAGATGAGGTGAATGTGCAGTGATAATTCTCCAAATTTTGCAGTGTTAGAGCTCAGGAGCACTAGGTGAATTTTACACAGATGCACAGTGTAGTGAACTTTGGAACTTGGTCTTGTGGAGAGTTTTAAAAGGAGGTTTTAAAAAGAGGTTAAAAACCTGCATGCACAACTGAGCCATAAACAAGTACTGAAGGAAATGGACTTCAATGTTCCTGATGCAACAGTTAGGGTTGCTGGAAAAGCACAAAAGGTGTGCATGATAGACCTATATCATGTCCCTAGACACCATTTGCTCTTGCCAGTGGTGGAGGTAGTGTTAGATGGAGCATTGGTCAGACCTAGAAATTGGTATATTCCAGTTAGAAGCATGAGGAATAACAAAAGGAGCAGGAAAGGGATGGAAAACAATATTAAATTATACTTAGAATTCCCTTCCTTGGGATGTTGTGGTTCTGTATGTTTGTCAACAAGCATTTTGCTAGAAATGTGACAGTTGCTTCAGCATCCCTGCTGTGCTGTGTAGCTGTGGCAGTGCTGGGGAAGGTCAGCCACAGCTTGGGAAATGCTGCTGCACAGAACATGCCCTGCCAAACAGCTGCTCAGGAGCACCAAGTCTGCTTTCTAAAGGACTTACGAAGAAGCTTTCAAACCCTAGCTCGGAAGTGACATGGAGGATCAACATTTAGTTCAGGTGAATAAAAGGATTTGAAAAGGAAAATGAATTTATTGGCCAGTGAAAAGTTCACTATACTGTAACTGTAGTCTTTCATTACAGTTTCAGGTATTATTCAGTCTCATGTATCTTAACTTATTTACAGTATAGAGTATTACTTCTTGGTCTGTGGCATAAAGTAGGAAGCTGTTTTCAAGACCCCAGATTCTTGGAAATTAATTGAATTATGGCTTTACTGTTGAAAGAGGTAAAAAGCCAGATATGGCATGATGCCCTAGTTCATTAAACGATTTTATTGGAATTTCTAAATACATTAAAAACAGCTGAAATATTTGTTGATTTGTTTCTCATACAAATGGAGAAAATTTGTGTTGTCCTGGTTAGGTCTTCACCAGCTTGTCTGAGTTGGCTCAGCAACCCCACTTCCAGTGCTTGTTGGGTGCCAGAGTTAAGCCAGCCTGAGTGTAGATGAGTCTCAAAGCAGGCATATGGCTGCAGGAATTAAAACCCTGTTTGAATAAATGCAGTAATTTCTTATCTCATGGTCACTTTAACATTTTACATGAAAGGAGTAAGTGAAGGTAAGTGGAGGTGGGTAGTTACAGTGTTGGTTTGTGCTTTCTGTGCTTGCAACTCATTCTTTTTTCTGAATGGCTCATTTTTAGCCTTATGGCTTCTGATGACTACAGCAATGCTAAGGTGATTGTCTTTATAGTTCTTGAATTTCCAGTCAAGAGTATGTGAGAGTCTGGCCAACCATGAAGTGTTCATGGAGAAAAAAAATACTTCCAGGCTAAAAAACTGTTTCCATTACCTTAGACATAGTTTTGGAGGTTATGGTTTCTTTGGTAATGATCATCTGAATTTGAAAAATGGGAATTAAAAATACTTTGTCAAAACCACTCAGTTCTGAGCTGTGGCAACTTGAGTAAAGTTGCTCGTTTGGTGTTGCTTATGGTACTTCTGTGTAGTTTGGGATTTGTTATCTTCATGGGACTAAGCTATGGTGCAAAAATTGTTTGAAAATACCTGTTCCAAGTGAGGCTTTTACACCATAATAGTACCGGCAGCGTTTCAGACTTCATGGTACAGAATGAAGTGCAGTGCATTGTAAAACATGAGGTGTTCTCTGAATCACCAGTTCATGAGGGTTATGAATCTAAATGAGTGGCCTTTCCTTCTTTTCACATTTCTGTTGTTTTTGTGCAGGTCCTCATGCTGAAACCGCCAGTGGATGCCAGAATTTGCAGTGTGGTTTTCGGGCCTGCTGCCGCTCTGGCGAGTGACCGCTGACGTCCGATCCTCTACTCCATTTAGCTGAGCAGGCTTCCTCTCATGCACTTTACTTACAGCTCGCATCTTGTGTTAACAATCCTTGGAGTGAGACTTGGTATACTAGCCTGACCCTGCCCACAACTTCAGAATCTTAATTATGAGTGTACTGTACAGTGTTGTAACAATCTCACAACCTCATTTGGCTTGAAGGGTGTTGGGTTTTATTTTACATAATTTGGGGAAGATGGGAAAATCTTCAGATTTTTTTTTTAATGCCACTTTATTCCAATTTTGGCACTTAACTGTACTTTACTGAATTATTTTGTGTTAGGTGACTTTCTTTTTTTAATTTTGAATCCGTAAGTACAATATAAAACTCCGCAGAGAATTTGAATTTTACTGTTTGCATTTGGGTAACAATTATACATCTTTAGGAGCCTGGTTTCTTCCCCTTTCCTCTCATCCTGAAGTTGTTCTTTTTATTGCAAAATTAGGGAAATTGCCACCTTCCTTTTGCATTTGGTTTTGTATTTGGGCTTGAAAGACATAAATAAAACATTCCCACCAATAAATAAATGTGTGCAGCAGTTGAATATCTGTGCTTTTAGAGTGCCATGCCAGAAGGCTGCAGAGGTTGGGCAGGTGAGTGGGTGTTGTCATGGTCGCAGAGCTGTCAACTGTACAGTATGTATGGGGGTTTTTGGCTTGGTTTTATGGTTCCCATGACTCTAAGTTGCATTTTTGAAGTAGCTTCCAAGGAAGTCAGTTTTCATTAAGCTGAACTCTGTGAAAGACAGCAATGCATTTTCCCCCTTTGCTTTGATAGTTAAAAAGATTCCTCTCTGGACAGTAGAGACTGGCAGGGAGCAGAAATTCTACTGTGATGAGTAAAAGGTGCTAGGAATAGATGAGTAGTGCACGAGTGCATGTGTGTGGTGGTATGAGGGAGAGCCCGCTGTGTGAGGGATGAGTACTGGAGGCCTGACACTGCTGGTGTCCCCCAAGGTTCAATACAGGGCTAACTATTCATCAGTGACTGGAATGAAGGTCCAGCTGCCTCCTCAGCAGCTTCACTGACAACACAAAGCTGGGAGGAGCTTTGGGCTGGTTCCCCTGAGTACTGTGCTTCCTTCAGAAGGCCCTGGGCAGGTTGGAGAGATGGGCAGAAAGGAACCATCTGGAATTCAACAAACAAGTTCAGGGTCCTGCTGAACTCTCTTCCTAAGTTCAACCCACTGTCATTTTTACTTGAACAGTTTGATTAGCAAGAAAACAGCAGGAAAAGGATATGTATATCAGTATTAACAGCACAACTACTTACATACTAGTAAGTGAATTTGGTATTTGATTATCAAAAGAACAGTTAATCTTCTACTTGGAAGTTTACTAACTTGCAGACAAGGATTTCATACTCATAAGTAATTTAATCAAATTCTTGTACAAAAGGAATGAGCTTCTGCTTATGGTTTAATAAAAATATTTATTAAAGCCTTTAACTTAAGAAAATGTCTTCCACCTTTAAATGGTGCTGGCATTATATAGATATAAAATAGAGCAGGATATGAAGCAGCCTCTCAAAAATTGAAGTATGGTCTCTTCATTAGATATATGAAATTTATTCATAGCTAAAAATTCAGGAACTGAGGTACAGGAATTTTTTTATTTACAAGTGTCTTTTGAAGAGGAAGAACATCTGTAGATAAACTGACTAGCTACAGGGATACCAAGGAAACATTTTACTCTGCACTCTCACTTATGTGGAGATGTTAATGCTTAAAGAGTGTGAGGGTCCACATGGAGCTATAAAAGACTATATAAAAATCACCTGTTAGTACTGGAAATTTATGCTGTCAGTCTCTTCCTTAGCAGTAATTAGTGGTTTTAGGGCAAATAAAGCTACTAAAAATCATGTTCTTACTTGATTTTTAAAATACTTGGAATAGTTCAGCAGTGAGGGAAATCATATATTTACACCTATATAAGCAAATTTCTTGCAGTATTCAGACTGGTCTGTACTACCTATTTCGCACAAGTGAAGCAACATAAATCCATATAGAGAGAACATTTTGGGGATAAGCATGAATATACACAGCCAGAGCAAATTCAACATTGGAAACATCAATGGTGTGAACTCTTGTGCTGTGTACAGCTTCTATTAGAGGTCTCACTTCAGAATATGGCATATGAATAGGAAATCCAGAGACCTAATAAAAGAAAGAAAAGAAAATGTGAGAAGAAAAGATGAAGACACCTGAATAAAGACATAGTTGAAAAAATTTACATGCTGAATAGAACAAATTATTTGCTCTATTGCCAGTCTGAGGTGATGCATAGAAGAATCTATGTTTGTATTTTGGTAACACCTCCCTTTTTCAGATACTCCAGGCAAGCTTCTGCCATTTTTCCTCTCTAATTTGGTTTAAGTTCAAAGTGAAGTTCTTTAAAATCCACTAGAATGAAGTTATATTAATGAACATGTATAGTAGAGTTTCATTGTTTTTTAGCCTTGCAGCTAAAAAACACTCGGGGGGCTGTTTTCCTGGCTTGGGATTTGAGTGCAAATGTCTCCTGCTCAACAGGAACTGAAACCTCAACTCATTTTGGAGCTGGCCAGAGCTGCCAACTGTCACAGGTGTTCCATGTGGAAAGCCAAAGGCCCTTCCAACAGCCTGGAGGAATAATGCACAGGCACACCAGTGGCTGCAGTGAACACATCAGTCAATTTTCTTCTCTCTTTGAGTGAAGCAAAGACTAGAAAACTGCGGGAAAGCATGTTGTGTGGGCTCCTGCACTGTGAGTAGACTGTGTGTAGCACTACTCAGCACCAGCAGCAGGCTCCTACTGACCCTGAGAGCAGCTGCACCAGTCAGCCCCAGAGCAGCTGGTGCTGGGAGGATGCACTGGTGTGGATGTACTGGCTGTAGTGGCTGTTGTGCAGCAACACATATTCTGCTGAACATGCAAATATAAAGTTAATTGGGTGCATTGTTGTTTTATCTTCAACACTGCAAATGAAATAAACCAGATCATCACTCCTTCACTCTATTAATATTATAATGGTTTCTCTTTGGTATAAAATCTCTTGTGAATTTTGGCAGTAGAAGAAATAACTAGCCTAGGACACTCTTCTATACCACAGAGTGTTGATACTAAAACCTAGGGATTTAACTTCTTGCTTCTATGCCCAAGGCATTTATGTCCACAGTGTACCCTGTAATCTCCCAGCTGTTTTTGCAGCTCTGCCTGGTGGTCATCTTCTACATCTCTGCCTTGATTTTGTTCCAGCAGCGGCAGAAAGTTGCGGAGGGTGGAGGTGCAGTATCTGTTCCAACGTGTTGGGCGCATTGGTCTCCACTCCATAATCTTATCCTTTAATATTTTTTCAATCCTGCAGTAAGATAGACTGATTATTACAGTTCTAGCATTGGACATCTGAACTGATCTCCCTTGGCAGACAGTACAGATGTCTGAACCGCACATGACCTCAGTTAAACTTACTGCTCACTACAAGTACAGAAAAGCCAACACAGCTGTGTAGTAATGACTACACTGTCAGTGTCTGCATGGAAAACTATGGAATTACAACACCTTTTAGTTTACACCCTCTCCTCTCATCCCCCCCACAGCATTTTGTTCTTTGGGAAATGGTAGAGCAATGACTGATTAGTTCTTTCTACCTGGCAATCTCTGTTGAAGAAAGAGAATTTTAAAAAGCCCTGAAACAATAGCTTCTGATTTTTTAGGCCATTCTCCTGGCACTGAAAGCAGGTTTTTAGGAGCTAGGCATGAATATCTAGGAATGCTCTGGTATTAGCACTGATGGCACTTGTTCTGGAGATAGCATTACCTGCTCTGCAGTTCCAGTGCAGCAGCCTTATCCGAATGCTCATAAGTTAGTTCTTCAGGCTAGTGATAAAAAAATAAATATTAAACCGAGCAATCTCTTCTAAAACATATAACAATGTAACTTCAGGAGTTTCTGCCTTGATAATGCTGACAGAAGTTTACAATTATGCAAAAAGAATCTATTCTTTAACAGAGACATGATAAAAGTTTAACTATATATTTGTGTGTAATTCTGGGGTTTTTTTCCCCCCCAGTAAATTTCAACTGCTTAGACCTTTCATAACTGTACAGGAATTTCTGGCTTTTTACTAGTGATATTCATACAGCTTGAAAAAAATGCCTTCTTAGCCATGAGACAAAAGTTGACTTTTTCTTTATAATATTGAGCTAGTACTTTAGATATGTTTGTGCTAAAGATTTATTCCATTTACTTCACTGTTGCCCTGAGATCTCAGATAGAGGGCAAAAACATTAAATCTGTATGAAGTCAACTTTTTTCAGTATTCCTGCTTTAATTTTTTAAAGGAGTAACTAGGAAATCTTTTTAAAAACCAATGCTATTACATAAATGTACTTAACCAAAGAAGTCCAAAGAAGTTAGTATGTGCTTCTTTATACCAAGTCTGTGATGTCTCAACCCCTCTTTTTGAGTTGGCAATAATCCATCAATACCTGAATGCTGCGGAGACCAGGGAATGGCAAACTTCTTGAAAAGAAAGGCTTCCAAAGTTTTGGTTTGCTGATATCAAAATATATCCTTCCTGGGGAATCATATTCTTGCATATTAAACCAAATCTGCAGGAAAGCAAATTTGGTTTAGCTTTCAGCACATAATCAACACCTATGGAACACATTCCACTTACATAGCAATAAAATCCTATATGTTGTTAACCTCCTGTAGCAATTTTTTCTGCTGTTCTGAGCTGCATTTCCACCCCTCTTGACTGCTGCACAATTCCTTCTGAATTCTGATTAAATTCCTCCAAGAGCCCACCCCAGTGCTGCTGTGGCTGTGATGCCTGGTAGCTGCTGCACCCCAAGAGTTCTGCTTTTTTAAGTGTACCTTGCAGAATACAAGCAGAGACTGCAGACACACAAGTCACAGCTTCTGGAACCCATGTCTTGCACTCCCCTTCTTTACAGACATTGATTTTGGCCTCTGTGCCTGGTCTGGAGCATGCACGCACTGTAGGATTCTTGTTCTCACAACCTTTAACTAACTATTTCTAGGCTTCAATTTCACCACCACTTACTATGTAAATGTGTGTGACCCTTTGTAAGTGAGGTTTTGTGTAGAGCCTTCGAGGACAGCTGGTTCTGCCCCAGTTGGGTGTGAGCTGGCTCCTGGCTGAGACTGCCCAGTCTCACTGAGACTGGAATTAGGTGCCTTGAAAGGTGTTGTTCTGTTCTGCAGCTCAAGTAAGTCCTTACTTGCTTCTGCCAGCAATTAACAACTGAGTTACATTTTTCTTAACTTCAGGTTTAGTGCTGCTTACAAAAACACCAGACCAAACAACTCTACCACTCCCCAAAATACTTCCAGTGAAAGAAGTGACACTTTTAAAATAAATGTGCTTTAGAATATTAAGTTTTCATCTAAAGTTAGGATCTGTGTTTAGAATAAAACATAGAGGATTAAATAACAAAATAAAACTCATAATGCATGGCATTCCAAAAAACTGAGGAGCAAACTTTTAAACTCAACTTTAAGTTTCCATTCAAATAAACCCTAGGGTTCTTTTTTCAAGTTTGCCTTCTATTTTCTCATTTTCAGACTTTCACACATCTTTCCACCTCGTTATCATGCCCCTGTTTGTGTCCCCAGAATGTGGGAGGTCTGGCTTCCAACCAAGTCAGGGAATGCTGCTGGCAGGACAGTTCCCAGGTTTCTGAGCCTCCCAGCACAAGCTCAGCTCCCAGGCTGTGGCTTCTCCTTCCCCTGCCCAGAGCTGCACAGCTCTGCAATCTCTCCTCTCTCGCCCCACTACCTCTGAGAGTTTACAGCCACACAATGAATAATGCATTATGAGCATGCAGTATTACTTGCGTATTTTCAAATAAATGGGAAGACTTGATGCTGAGCAGAAAATCAGTGTTGTTTTTGTGCCCTGCGGTGCCAGCTCTGTGTTGCGCACGTTGAACCATTCAGGCTGTGTCTAATGTCACATGGGCAACTCAACTGACTCTTTATACTTTTTTCCTCATTTTTCTGTTAACTATTATCTCTGAGGAATGACTACTCCCCACCTAAGCAGCTGTAATCTTAGGCCACCCACTCTGGGAAACATGTAAGTAAAATTCAGTAAGGAAAATTACACTAACAGATCTCTTGATCCATCTAAATGCTGATTAAAAAAATCTTTCTTATTTAAAGTAGCTGAAAAACCTACTGAAGATTTAATAATATTTCTAATAAATGATAGCCTAAATGTTTACAATGATGAACAAATGATGCCAAAAAATAATCAAGTTATTAACTCTTTTGTGTATAGAAATGTTACAAGACTGAGCACACTTACATTATCACAGCTGATCAGACAGTACACATTTTGTAAGGGGCAGAAAGTATCATACTGCCCATAAAAACATCCAGTACTGGGGTTCCAAATTACATACTGACTTTGTTCCAAGGTTAATACATATGCAGTTGGTCCCTAGGAAGGGAAAAAAAAAGTATGAGAAAGATGTTTGAAAACAGGCTACAAGGACAGTATGCTTTGTATTCCTTGTAATACTAAATGTTTACTATTGAGTTTGATAGTGCTTTTTAGGGCAAACTGTTTGAAAGAATTTACAGGTTCATTACAGTTCAACACTTATATAATAATGTAGGAGAGAAATGTCAGATATGCAGAGCTCCAAGCCATTTTTACATATAGAATCAGAAAGCTCTTGTCTCAGCAACAAACGGATGTGAAATTCCACATACAGGAATGTTTACCAGGTGCACTTCAGTATCAACACATCCTGCTTGGCTACTGCCCCAGCCCTCATCCATGGGCAACCTCTGAGCTGAAGGACTCCCATCCAGGCAGCACACTGTGTCTCAGCCACCAGCCTCCCTCTCAGGCATGTCAGGAATTTCCCAGCTCTCTTTATAGTCTCAATCAGGAATCCCTAAACTGCTCTCCTGTGTTCTTGTCATCCCTTGTATTTTCCAGGTATTTTGAAATACCTGGAATAAATTTCCTCCTTACAAACTGCTTTATTAGTGACTAGCATCTCCATCAGATCTTGAGGGGAAGGAATGTATCTGAGCACCTGCTGCTGTCACTGGAGTATCTCAGAATGTGCTTAAGAAAGGAGCTTAGACAGAAATTTTTACCAAACAAACCTTTCATATGTATGTAGAAATTTGCATTATAAAGAGTTAGCACCTTTTTAAAAAGAGCAGTATTGGTTACTTGGAAATCTGAGTGCTTCCCTGAGAACAAAGGCATCTCCCAAGCAGCAAAAGAAGCTCAGTGTTTCAGTTCTGGTTCAGTCTGAGCCCAGCTGCTGCCACAGTGGCTCCCAGCAGCCCAAGGAAGAGCAGACACCTCACCTGCCTGCACTGCAGTGGGCAGGGGGAGAGGCCCTTGTCCAGCCTGAACCAATCCATCTTTGCTATTGCTGCAGCTCTGCCATCAGCCTGAGAGAGAATCAGCAGATGTGTGTGACCACTAAGAATCCCTGGCATGCCCCTAAGCCCCTCCTATCACCCCTGAACCTGTACCAAACCCCACAGTAACTCAGGCCCTGTGCATCCATGACTGAGATGCTGTCAAGGGACTGTCTCCATCAGTTTGTCCTGGATACACCATTTAGACAAGCAAAAGTAAAACCAAGGGTTACAGATGCTTGGTACTGTATTGTGATGACAACTACTACCAGTTTAAGCATGGAAACTGAGGTCCAGGAAAAAATATACTAAGACATATACTAAGATATACTTTCAATTTTTTTTACTTCTCTGAAAAAAATCAGTGCCCAGCACCAATCTTTAGATAATGTCCTGGAAAAACATCCCAGCAAGAAACAATTATCCATTGCTGGGGGCTAAAGACTTCACAAAATAAAGTTAATACTTAGGCCAAATGAAGGAATGCTCTTACCTCAGGAATGGCATTTCCAATGATGAGCCAGGCTTTTTTCCCCATTCCAAGGAAATAATTACACAAGAGCACGGCGTGTTCTTCCTCATCTCCCGCCAGAAGATAAAGAAATTGCTAATTGAGATATTAAAAAAAAGAAGGTTTTTCTAGGCAGTTATCAACTTAGAATATTTGATAATGTTTCTTAACACATCTGAAGCAAGGGAGTCCTCTCAGATCTTTGCAACTGATCTTTACTGTTTATTGGTCACTATTTCAACACACAGGATGAAGAGTGAATGGCGTGAGAATACATGAGATCCAAGATCCTATCACAACAACCAGGGTGTTTGTCTTTTTTAGAAAGACCATTCTCCATAAAAGTTTTGAGATTATAAAAACTTCATCCATGATAAACGATGTCTGCTGTTATTCTCTAAATTACAAGATTTGTGTGACAGAATACTAAATATCTCATTATTGCTTACACTACATGCAATGTCTTTCCTGTAGTTCCTTGGAATGACAATGATCCATTTAAAGTCTAATTGTAAAGTCTCCATCAGTCAGCATCCCTTCACTCGAGCATGTCTATGACGTTATGGACTGGTTTGTAACTGAGAAAAAATGGGAGATGCTTTGAAGCTCTAACATATTTTTAGCTTATTGCAACCTATTAAAGATAAAACTTTTGGCTCAGATCAGAATAAGCAACTTCTTTCAAGCCTTGGTCCTTATCCTTTAAAATAAATGGCTCAAATAAAAATATTCCTCACAATAACCGAATCACAGAATAATTTAGGTTTGAAGGGACCTCAAGAGCTAATCTAGTACAACCTCCCTCCAAAATCACAACCACTAGGATGTTCTATCACATTCAAGAGGATAAAGAACTTCTTTTTAATACGCTGCTTACATCTGATGTGCTCCATAAATCACAAATTCCAGCAAATGACACACTATCTGGCAAAAAAGGAATCAAAGCAACGTATCGAGCCACCAGCTCCTGCAAAAAAACAAAACAGAGCAGGTCACCCCTTTAATTCAAAATGCTCTAGTGTTATCATACCAGATGTGAAGAATATTGCTGCTTCCTCTCAATAACAGAACACTGAGTAACCTCAGTACAGCAGCAGCTAGCTCACTGTAGAATTGTATCAAAGACTGATATGATTTACTGCCATTGAGGTTTGACAGAATTCTTTGTCTTTTAAAGGACAATACTCATTAATACACTTATTTTTCCCCCAGAAAAAACAAACATTATTTTACAGTATCATTATAGTTTTATGGATCATTTTTATGGATTCCCACATTGTACAGCAGAGACACAAAGCTGAGATTTGCTTATGTGCATGTGCACAGGCTAACAAACAAACATCTTGCAGTCTGCATCCCAGAGACTTCACCATCTTTTCTAAGTACTTACTGCTGCTGTTTGAGATCTATTTGGGACAGCATCAAGAAGCTCCTGTGGTGGATTCAGAGGTTTGATATATCTGGTAATAAAAACTGTTTTTCCATCAAGGTCAATTACAGTTGTTAGGCACTGGCGGCTTGGAAACTTTGATGTACACTCAGCTTCATATTTTTCTGCTGCCTGGAGCAGTTTCTCATCTTCTTGGGTATCAAACTTCAAAAGACAGTAGAATTTATACAAAATCAGTTTTATTTATAGTTTGGACTTAAGTCTTTACTATATTTGGCCATATTTCACTATTTGGAGGACAATAAAAAGATTGTTAAATTTTTTTCTAATAGCACTTTGAACTTTCCTTGTAGTACAAAGTTTTGCTTACAGACATAAAAGGAAGGTCAAGGCAATGGAAAATCAGGTAATTTGCACTTATGAATACCCATAATGATCTATACATATAAGCTGGCTTTATTAAAGCACTGAAAAATGTAGTGAAAGTTATGGCCAAGTAACACTGGGAGCATGAGGACGTAACACCACATATTAAGTAAAAAATAAACAATTATAGTTAGGTACTAATCCTATGTGCTATTCCCACAGCACTCCATTAAAACCACAATTGACATTAAGCGGAAAATCCCAATGATTTTTATATAAATAATACTGCAACAACACTGCTCAATGCCAAAATATTTGCAGACAACGTTCAAGTTCAACGTTCAACGTTCAAGTGATTTTTAGATGAATCCTTATAATTCAAAGAAGTCTAAAATTTTCACATTTTTAAATGAGATTTTTCAGAAGCAAATGTAGGACTCAAAAGCACATATTCATTATATAACAATGACAATTATTGCATGATGATACCTAAGATGTCCTCTTTTAAAGGTATTCAGATTGGTCAAAATTATCTATTCAGAATTCCTTATATACTTCTAGTGGTGCTGAGAATTAAAGTTCATCCTTTGTAGTATTTTTGTTTAAAATAAGTCACTTTTGTCCTTTGTTACTCTTAAACTAACCTGAGGTGGAACAGCTGGGCACTGCCCTGCAGCTAGAGCTCCAAGTTAGAAGAGAAGGCACACAGTGGTGATTCTTCTCAACCATAATTAAGAGCAGAAAGTAGAGCCTCTGGCATGTTGTAAATGTAAATGTAGCAATTTACTGCAAATATTAGTGGCAAATAAACTAAATTACTATGTCACAGTCAAGTAACACAAACTGCAAAGAGGTTGCTGAATGGCACAAACCCAAGCTAAATCTTAAACTGGGAACAACAGGAGTGTCTCAACTGATTTATTAATGTACCTTCTTAAGCATTTCATTCATCTAATAGAGGGTCAGGAAGGACAGCAGGAAAGAGAGGAAAAATAAGTAAAGAAACAAAAAAGGTGTAATAAAATTAAACTAAAATTATGCTTAGCATCCTAAAGCACTACACAAGCATTTCAAATTAACTGCAGGTCAGGAGGAGGAAGAAAGTATGGCAAATTATTTAGGGGTTTTTTTCCATAATATGCCAAACTCTTTCTATAATAGGTGTATGTGTTGCAGCTGGAGAGTTGCAGCAAAGAATTGTAATGACTATTGTTGTTAGTCTAAGGCACTTCTGGTTTACTAATGAAACTGAAAAAAACTGCAGCTGTTGTTCAGGAATTATCTTCAAGATCTCGAGGCATGCATGAAGCCATAAATAATAAATGCTCATTTGAACAGTATAAACACAGAAGCAAGAAAATATTCTTTGCACCTGCCACCTCCTTTTTGTCCACTAAATCCTTTTGTTCACAAATACACAAATGCTTTATTGTTTACACAAGTACATGGAAAAACTACAGGCTCACAGACAGGAATGCCAATTTGCTTTCCCTGAGGACTAAAATTAGATACCTGGGCAAAGTTATTTCTCATGCACTAAGTGCACACCTCACTTAATGGTGCATCTAATTAAACTGAACTGAGATAAAAAATTTGAAATAAACCACTCCAAATTTGTATGAATGTCCTTCTGTACTTGGTCACGTCCTTTGGTACACTAAGGAGAGCTATTAATATGCATCTCAAGAACTGCACCACTGGAAACAAAGAGCAAGAGAATGATGAATTAGTGATTAGTTACCTTCTCTCTGACAGACTCTCCAGGGATGAGCTGTGGTTCAATGGTAATGAACAGAGTTATATATGAGCCCTCACTCAGATTTCTCACAGAATCAAAACCTCTCTCCATGCCCACGCTCTTTTCTTTGCTGTAGCCAAGGAGGACTGGAGGAATATTGACCTTAAATGTACCATCAATCTACAAAAGATACAGAGAAATACTTTTCATTAAAAGCAAAAAAGCAAAAGTTCCCTCTCACATAAATTTGCTACTTGTGTCTGCATATTTTCTTCTTTTGGTTATAAAAGTTAAAAAATAATAAAATGAGAGAATATGACATTTATGTTGATTAACTGTGGGGAAAACACAAGGTATCTCACTGTTAAATATATTAATCACAACTGGATTTCAGCCTCTCTTGCATATTATGAACACTAATATTTATTGGAATGGAAATCATACACACTAGTTCACAGAGAAGGAAAGAGTGGTGGCCTTTCACTACTTTTCTTTCAAACAGCAAACTCTACACAGCTCTGTTTATCTGGAAAAATGAAAAAATGGCAAAATACAGGTTGGATGACTATTCTTCTCAAGGCAGCAGCAGACTAAAAGGCCTTTGCCTATGAGTGCTGTGGGAACGATGCTCCAGCATCTCAGAGATGGACCCTCTTCCATGCACAACCTACTGATGCTTCTTGGGTGGAACTGGACCATTTATCCAGCTTTTGTATGGAAGTGCTCTGTC
>WBNQ01038594.1:0-12993 GCA_013401375.1 Spizella passerina | reverse complement strand
AAAAAATACATTTCTTGAAGTAGTATAAAAATATCAGGGAAGAAAAAAGAAATTAGGGTTTGTATCTTCTGATTTTTTTCTGTATTTTTACGGCGAACTTTGAAAAAAAAATGGCTGAATTTTTTTCATCTTCAGAGACATAAAAAGTATTAAAAGGAATGATAGACATGTTCAGAAGTAAAATTAAAGATTAAAAAAAAAACCAAAACAAAAAACCAAGAAGCTTAAGCAAAGGTAAAAGAATATGAAAAAAGTCTTGAAAATTTCAACATTTCATGAAGAACTTTTAGCATTAGCTTTTTTTAACCTAGGGCCAGGGGAAGCCAAGTATTTTTCAGGAACACGAAAGAAATATCATTTTTAACTCATATAGGTGAGAATGCTGCCTGAATAAGGGGCACAAAACTGCTAGAACATGAGATCTGAGTGCCAAAGTCAAAAAGGAGATAAGGAATAAACAGCAGCATCTGCAGGCCGGCTCAGTGCCATGGCAAGAGAGACAGTCCTGAATTTGAATGGGGAACCAGATTGCAGAGAGAGCTTCATCTGCTCTTCTGCAAACATTTGACTCTCGTAAACCAACAGAGCTGTGAGTTTCCATTTGGTTTTATTGTCATTCCCAGTGAATGGGAGGAGCAAAAATGGCAGCAGAGGGAATGAGGGTGGTAGAGAGAGCTTTTGGAAAATGCTTGGACAGTCCTGAGGGCTTTGGAGTCAGATGAGAAGGGAGTCTGAAAAGAAACAGAGCAAAATATATCTCATCAATTGAAAAAAGGTTTCACAGAGTCATAGAAGAAGAAATGCAGACATAGGAAGGATGTGCAGCTTGTTCTGGTGAAGCTGTGGAGCCTAAGCTGGCTGCCTGGAAAAGCAGTGCTGCCTGTTCACAATATTGCAGCTTTTTATGCAGCAACAAAAAGAGAAGGAATAATATTTTCCAACTTCAAAGAAGTCTGGGTGTCCAAAGAGAGATCTAAGGAGAGTTGTGATCTATTATGTTGAACTAGTCATCATTAATGACCAGACTGATTTAAAACTGTTAGCAAGGATGTGGCCAGGAGCTAGGACAGTGTTAAGTGTGACTCAAGATTACAGTCTTCACAAAGAAAAAGGAGAATAAAACTTTATGGCACACTAATCAAGGGCTGTGGAACAGAAGGCATAGGAGGATAGGGAGGGTAGACTTTGAATCAGGAGAAGTGTCTGAGCAGCCCTTGAAAGGGAGAATAGTTAAAATAAATTAAGAGTGGCTGTTTATATCAAAGGAAGTTTACAATCATATATGCAGAAATGGAAAACAAAAATCTCATTTCTGTCTTTGTACAATAATGTTCCAAAATACATAATAAAACAAATTCATTAAAAGCAAATAAAATGAGAAGGAGTAAAGCATGGAGTGAATATTCATTAAGAAAGAAAAACTTCTGCTATTAAAGATTTGCACAGAGTTGAGCTGTTGTCCTCCTGCTGTAGTTGTTACAGTTCTTGGACTGAAGTGCAAAACAAAAGCATAAAATGAAGATCCAGCCAAACTACAGCTGGCAGATTATTGCAGATTCCTGGCAAACTGCTGTGAATGTGCCTCACTTGCATTTTCTTTACAACCTTCACCAGGAGCTACTTCAGCCTCTCAGTAATGAAGATGTGACTCTCTCATTTACACATATTGAAGCTGTTCCACTTTAACATAAATAATTATTCATTGGAGCAGGAATTAGGAGAAAGTGTCCAGCATCCCAGGTGATTGCCCAAACTACTTTATTATGGAGAAATTCCCATTTTCTCTTGCTCATTAGGTCCTAATTCAGCTATGCAAAGCAGAGCAGTGTCAACAGAAGTAAATGAAATGGCTCTGTCCCAAATAACCACACAAAGCACTGAGAAGGGCATCTCCAGAGAAGGTGAAAAGCCTTCATTTGAAGCAGAGCTTTAACAGTCAAGAAGATGTAGCCACATGAGTACAGAGTTTTCTTGAGCCAAGTTTCTTCATTTACACCTGGGGCACTAATTGGTTGAATCACAAATTTACTCATCCATAGAAAATAAAAATATCTGTGGGAAGGGCTGCCTTCTGTCACAGAACATGTCTTTCATTCTTAAAAGAAGAATTTCTAAGAAAAAGAGAGAGAGAACATAATTCATAGAGACTTTCCAGCCACCTGCAGAAATATCAGCAACTTCTGTTTGCTGACTCTTTTTCACAAATGAAGAATATGGGCTTAAAAAAGAAACAAAATAGCAGGATACAAGTTAGTCAGAGTGATACTGCTTTAAATATCAGTGTTTCATGTGCCAGTTGTACCTACCAGTGCCTTGGTACATTGCCTAGAGAACTGTGAATACCTTTGCAAAAGATGAACTAAAGGACAGAACAAATAAGGTATTTGCACATTTAGGCTAATCAACTAAATAAGGTCATGTAAAACTCACATCAACATGCAGCCATTGATTTACATTTTGAGGAGAATCAGATGTAAAATCACCACTGCTGTGAAAGCCAGCTCTTTGGGAGCATGAGTCAGGGAGGGATTGGGACAGAGTGCATCTCTCAGGTGGCACAGCTGAGAAAAGGCCCTGGGGTGCTGGGTGACAGCCGCTGAGCGTGAGCTGCCCTGTGCCAAGGTGGGTCTCACATTCTGAGTTGTTGGAATGGTTCCTGAGGTATTAAAAGGTCTATTTTCCCAGCCCCGTGCTCAAAGAAGAAGCCAGGATTCCTCAGCTCTGGTTTTCAAGATTGTTTATTTTCTTTTATCTAATACAGTCTCTTTCTGACCTGCTGAGGTCTGTCCAGCAGGTTGGGTTGAGGCACACTGACTGTCCTCAGGGCAGTGTTATATTTTTATACTAAAAACTACATGAACCTTATTTACAATAATTTTCCAATATCTATCACCTGTGTTAGACAGTTTGTCTCTACTCTAAACCAATCCAAAAGTGCCACCATCACAGCAGAAGATGGAGGACAAGAAGAAGAAGAAGGAGAAAGACAGGACACACCCAGATTCCTCCATCTTGCCTCTTGAATCCCCATTCTAAAAACCGCAAAATTCTACTTTTTCATCCTGTGATAAATTCACTGTCATTCTATTCAAACCCTTGTGGCTTGTAGCTCCTCACACAAAGTTGGTAATTGTTTCCATGGGTTAAAATTGAAGGCACAGGTGCCTTTGACTCTGTGCCAAGGCCTCTGCACCCCCTGCCAGGGTCTCAGGGCAGCCAGAGGAATGTCCTGGGTTCTGAAGGTGGGCAAGGAGGTCAGTGGCCTCCTGACCTTCTGTGTCAGCACCAGTGTGGCCAGCAGGACCAGGGCAGTGACTGTCCCTCTGTGCTGGGCCCTGGGGAGGCCACACTTTGAGGGTTGTGTCCAGTTCTGGGCCCCTCACTGCAAGAAAGGTCTGGAGGTGTTGGAGCGGACCAGAGAAGGGCAATGGAGCTGGGGAAGGGTCTGGAGAGTTCTGTGAGGAGGAGCTGAGGCAGCTGGGGCTGTTTAGGCTGGAGAAAAGGAGGCTCAGGGGGACTCTACTGCTCTCTACAGCTCCCTGCAGGGAGTTTGTAGCAAGGTGGGGAATCCATCTCTTACCCAGGCAGGGAGTGACAGCA
Source organism: Spizella passerina (assembly GCA_013401375.1). Lineage (NCBI taxonomy): Eukaryota > Metazoa > Chordata > Aves > Passeriformes > Passerellidae > Spizella > Spizella passerina. Next base: position 9,393 of record WBNQ01038594.1, on the reverse strand, counting down.
CGAGAGGAAAAGGCCTCAAGCTGTGCCTTGGGGGAGGTTCAGGTTTGATAGCAGGAAGATTTATTCTCACCGTAAGGGTTAAACATTGGAACAGGGAGGTGGTGGAGTCACCATCCCTGGAAGTGTTCAAGAAACAGCTGGACATGGCATTTAATGTTATTGTTTATTTAATGTTATTGTTGACGTGTTTTGTGAAAGGTCAGACTTGATGATCTTTCCCAGCCTTAATGATTCTATGATTTTATGATGGTCAAGATTGATGCCATACATCAAGATTATTTGTACGTGCCACCAGTACTTCAACATCTGTCAGATTCCTGTGCCTTTCTTTCCCCTTTTTATCCTGGGTGCAGCTGAGAGATGCTGGATGCTTGTTGTCAGGTCAGCTTTGATATGGCAGTTTTTGAAGAACATGAGACAAAGAAACCTGCACTTTTCCTATAAAAGCTATTAACTGAGTTCATACTGGAATTTGTATCCATCTTGCCTGGTGATCAAGGTAGAAAAATAGTATTTTTCAGAAGATTACCTTTATTTTTTAAATGCATTTGCCTTTGCACATACCTCCTACAATTTTGTTTTCAGTTTCTCATAACAGCCTTACAAAGCTTTCATCAGCCTTCCACTGTTGTGTTCATTTAGGGCTGCCCCATGTGGTGTAGATGCTTTTTTCAGACAATGCCAGTGACAAAAAGTCAGATTTGATGATGAAGGTAGTCAAGCAAAGCTTCAGCAGTATCTTGTTTCTTCTGGGTCATGATAAAGAAGAGTTGATGGCAAACTCACATTTTAGGAAAAAAGAAATACTTTTCTCAGAAAAAAAACCACAGTGATTTTATGCATTTGATACTTTTTCTTTACTTTGAATACACGATACCTAATAAAACAATCATCCAGAGCCCACTATGGTAATGCTGAGGGTTACAAAAATCAGTTGGTTAAGTGGTGTTGTGGGGAAGAGTGAAATAGCTTCAACCTCTGCAAAAATGAGGATACCTGGGAGTGCTCTATCAGCATGGGAAGTCGCTTTGCAAGAGAAAGTTCTTGCACACCACAGTATCAGGATATTGCTGGCTGTGTCACAAGCTTTGTAAATAGTTTTAAACACATTGTCCAGAGCTGACTGCTGCATGCAAATTTATCTAATGCACTCAAGAATGTGCTGTCAAAGATATGGCATGTGTCCCTCTTTCATGTCAAGCAGCATCCTACGCACTGGTGTTGGAACTTTTCTGTTCTGCACCACGACCTGGTGGGTGAAAAGGCACTTAGACTGCCTGAGATGAAAGGCTTTTAGTTGTCTTTTTTCTTCGTTACTGAAGCATTTGCTAGCTTAGTCTGTTTATGACCACACTTTCTTATGAATTTTTCATTATAAACAGCTAAAGGTTTAGTAAATAATTAATTGTTTCTATAAGCATCTTACAGACACAAGCACCTGGATAAGAAGCACTTTTTAATTATGAAAAACTGTGGAGTGGGCAGCATATTGGGCTGCTGGGCTTTTTAAAAGCTAATTTCAGAATGCTTATTAAAAGATAAGTATAAATTAACCCTTTATGGGTAATCTTCAAGGAATATTTGACCACGCACATTTCCAAAATTAGTATTACAAGGGTTGGGGTAAATCCTCTATGTTTCTTCTTTGTCTGTCCCTGAAAATAGCTGAAAAGGCTCTGGTTTGTAGCCAATTTCAGATCAAAGTTGGCTGTATGAGCCCTGAGCCATCCTGGGACTGGGAGTCCTGTGGAAATTTGCATTGGAGCTCTTTGGAGTTGTGCATCCTATGGAGGTCCTGGGGGTGACACAGTTGAAGTCTTGGTCTGGAGAGAAAGGAACAGCTCTGGCCTTCCCATGGCACTGCACGACTCAGAAAATGAGAATCTGAAACAATCCTTTACCCTCTCTGCGCTCCCTTACTCAGCCACACTGAGCCACACTTCCCTGTGAAACCTGGGAATTGTCCTAAATAATCAAAAATCTCATGACAGCAAAGCAAGTGCAAAGAATAAGATCACAGGAAGAAAAAAAGAAAGTTCTCTTGAAAGAGGAGCCCAAACCAATCCCAACTAAAGGTCTGTCCCAAGAATCCTTCTGCCATTGAGACATAGACTCAGACAAATGCTCAGTTCACTCAATCCCACTCAAAAGGGCATGTGGTGAACTCAGACCATATATAAGTTTGCTGCCAAACTTTTTAAAAAGTGTTTAAAAAGTAAAATGTTTTCATGGCATACATAAATAGCACATCAATTATGTAAACTGAGGGTTTCACAAAATAATTTCAAAGTTTTTCTGCACTATTGTGAGTCTATTCCATAACAACCATTTGTTTCTATATTGAAGACAAACCATGAAATTGTTTTAAAGCATTTAGAAACAAAGCTGTCCTGCCTGTCTCACTTACTCAAATACATCAAACTGAAAAGCACAAACCAAACCAAACCCACGTACAGATCCTGCCCAAAATCCCTTCTGCCACAACCAACATCTTTGATAGACAAAGATTTAATTTAGCACCAATGCTATGGTGACCCCCTTGCTCACATTCAGAGAGGGATTCAGCACAGGCACACCCATGGGAAAAGGAGAGAAGCTTTTCCCAGTGATTCTTTAACTCTCTGTGAGGGTGGTGAGGCACTGGCACAGGTTGCCCAGAGAAGCTGTGGATTCCCCATCCCTGGAAGTGTTCATGGTCAGGCTGGATGGGACTTGGAGCAACCTGGTCTAGTGGGAGGTGTCCCTGCCCATAGCAGGGGGTTGGAATGAGATCTTTAAGGTCCTTTCCAACCCAAACCATTCTGTGATTGTCTCTCCATTGTAACCCAGGGTTTCTCTCAAGCAGAACTCCAAAGCTTCCATGGTTACATGGAAAGGGCAGGGATTAGAACCTCTTTCTGGTGTCCTTGATTGTGAGATCCAAGCTTTAGGTTTAGGTGTCCTTGCATGTTTTGAGTGCCTGCAGTGGCTTCAGCCTCATCTTCTTGTGGACTGGATATTTCTTTTATAATCAATCTCCTTCATACGTTGATAAATAGAGGCTGTTTGAGAATCTAAGGGGAAAAATGCACAAAGAAAAGAGAAAAGGTTTCTCTCAAATGCTTGACAAATAGCTTCACAGTCCAACAGCCCCCTCTCCCTCCTCCATCCTCCCTCTGTGCCTCTCAGCACATTGCCTGGCCGCGTTATCCCCGCTTCAGCTCCCGCTCCCGTGCTGGGGCTCTCACCTTGTGCAAAGTCAAGTGGCTGAGGAGTCACGCAAGCAGGGCAGCGCCCGGGCTCTCTGCACTCAGGGGACAGATCCTGCACTGAGGCTTGGCTTGGGCTGCTGTGTTGGAGCTTCCCTCAGCATCTCTCCTGCCTGAGCTACAAAACACGGGGCCAGATTGATGGGGACGTCAGAAGCACATTTTCCCAGAGGTCAACTAAATCCTGGTAATGATGCAGTGCTGCAGTGCACTCCTCCTAATCCAATCAAAGAGCACAGTGGTTTGGGCCCTATCAAATGAAGTTCAAGGTAAGCATGTGAAACGTGGCTGCTCCTCAGCTGCTGGCAGCTTTCCTAAGTGCTGAGAATCAGATCAGAGCAAGAAAAAAAACCTCCCATCTCCAAAAAGAAACTTTCACACAAACACACACTTGGAAAAAAGGTGATACTCGAGTTCAGCTTTGTTTGCCAGGCTTTTTGTTTTCCTCTTTCTCATTTTAAAGCCTTTTCTTTTAGGTCTTGATTATTTCTAAAATTCTAATAATTTTGGAGCTTCATTTTATTGGTCAAAGCCATGTCTGGAGTGGGAACTCTTGATTTGTTCTCAGGTGTGAGCAGACTCAGTGCATTGGGGAAACTCAAGACCTTTTTAAATGACCTCAAATTGACTGTCCAGAAAGTTGACATGCCAGAAAACATTGTTCATTTCTGGAACTCTTTGTCTTTGAATATGTTGATAATAACACCAAGGTTGTGGGTTCAATCCCTGTCCAGGACATTCACGTAAGAGTCAAACTCAGTGGATATTGTGGGGCCCTTCCCACTCAGAATTTTCTGTGATTCTTTGCTCAGTAAAGGCATTGATATCCAAAATATAGGATCAGGGAATATAAGACTCTGTATAATTAATCCAGTATTGGATAAGCACTGTAATATTTCTTCCGTATGAATTTAATCCATTGAACAGTAAATGCAGCAGGAAAAATCACACTCTTATTGACCTGGTTCATTCCATATTAAATTTTAATTGCAGTTTCTTCATCATGTCCTATTGAAGTTTCACAGCTGTTTGAGAGATATATACGTATTTATCTTTTACATAGTGCCATGCAGAGTGCACACAGCATTGATGGGCACACTTGTTATTTCTCATGCAGAACACAGGAATAAAAGCAAATTAAAAGTACCCTACAGACCTATCTGCTACTCAGTTTAACCCCATCCAAAAGAGAATTTTCTGGCTCTGCAGAGTAGCTGTCCCTCTTTTCTCTTTGCATGTTCTGCTCCCCAGTGAAACACCTTACAGTGAGGATACTTCTGTCCCTGTGGCTGAAATTGCAGAATTAGACTTGCTATGAGCAGGGTGTTGTGGCCCTTTCTCAGGCTGTTCCAGGATATGGTCAATTCTTAATAACATGTGAGGGGATTACCCAGGACATGGATTAACTCTGCTGTGGCTGCAAACCACTGAAGCCAGACCTGCCTGAGCTGGCCAGATCTGCAGCCTGGCAGGGCTGTGCTGGCTCTGTGCTGTGGATGTTTGTGGGTCTGAGCTCCCCTGGGATGTCCAGCTGTCTCAGGAAGGTTAAGCTTTAGCCTTATTTGGTTTTTAGCTTGTGTTAACCTTGCAGAATAAGGATGCTACTGCAAAACACTGTCATGGCAATGAGTTAATAGTATTGAATTCCAGCTAAACCTAACTTGTTAATATAAAACCTGCTTTGAAGGAAAATGCCTGAGCTAGTTGCTTAAGACGTGATTCTTTCTGTTTAAGAACACCTGATTTCAGTTTTTTCATGTACCTAATATTCTCATCTCCTGGTTTAGAAACACTTCCCAAACTTCCACAGTGTTTTTGCACTGGTGTGATGTATAAGAAGTGAATCAGCTCCTCTCTGATTTATTTGACATTCCCAACTCCTCCTGAGCAAGTGTTTCTTTGGAATCCAGTTGCTCCGAGTAAACTGTGCTCTTGCCAGTGTTTACTTAAGGGATTTGTTGACTGGGAAATGCAACTATTTCCTTCACGTCGATTGCAACTCTTGCCAGCCACTGTTTTGAGCTGTGTTTTGTTTTCTGAAAAGCTTATTACCCTGGCCAAGCCTTTTGTTTGACTCAAGTGCAGCTTGCAAGTCTGCTATGTTCATCTCAGTTATTTCATGGAATATTCTGAATAATCAGAAGGGTCCAACAAGGTTAATTGTTTGGTTTGGCTTTTTGTTAGCTTGTTATTAAATAATTTTCATTTTCTTCAGAACTATAGAAGAGTTGACCATGAAAGCTCTGCTCATCCTAGGGCTAAACCTGAATGGTCCTAGAGCAGTGGATAATACACCAATCCTCATTGTCCATGCAGACATGATCCCTTTTGAGCAACTCCTGGGCACTTCCATGGGTGTTCCAATGCAACAACCATAGAATCATAGATCAGCAAGGTTGGAAAAGATGTCCAAGGTCATCATGTCCAACCATCCAGATTAGATCATCCATCTTCTGATCTGTTGTACTCCCCCACTGCTGGACGACTCCAGCCTCAGCTGAAGAAGTACTGGGGATCCAGGGATCAATCTTGTGGTCCAGCTGAACAGCTATGGTGATGGCAGAGGGCATGAAGCTGTAAAAGCAAATATTAACTCAGTAAGGGCAATGCAAAGCACTTGTGTAAGACAGGAGCCCTAGATTAGTCTCTAAATCAGATTCCCTCTCTCTTCCATGCATGGTTAACAAAACCCAGTATGTGCTGCTAGGAGAGAAGCTACATCAGATGCTACAGTTGGTTTTGTCTTTTCCTAAAGTTTGACTCTCTCAAGGAGTGAACCAACATGTCCCAAAATCTGAGAAGTCTGAAGGAAGCTGATTTCAGCAAAGCTTGTTTGTTTGAACTCTGTCTTTTTAAGGAATGTTTTTATTTTGTGACATTTAGTTTTCTAAGTATACTCCAGAATGAAAGATGGGCTTTTCAGAGAAGGAAAGCATAAAACTAAATTTTACCCTGACATATTCCATTCTTTGTCTGGGGTAAGATACAAGAGCAGGCAGGGCAAGTCCAAAGCCCCCTCTCATTTTTTAGAAAAGAGATATTATGGTAACATTACCTCTGGTTTCTTCTTGGGAGGAAGTAGCTGGGACAGCTTTAAAGTACTGCAGTAGCCATTCATGCACATGATTTAAATCAGGCCATTCTGCTGACAAGATGAAACCTAGAGGAAATGGGTTTTACTTGCTCCTTAAGTAGATAATTTGGGGAGAGACGGGATGTGAAATGAAAGAATCTGACAGGAGCAGCAGTTGAGTTGGTAAAATCTTAAAAAAAAATGTTTAGTAGGCATTCAGAAATAATGAAATCTTTACTTACAGAGTAAAGATGACATTTACAGATAATAACCCTTGAATGTTGGTTTTTGTTTTGTGTTATTTTCTGACAATTTTGTGTGTGAAAACTTCCTTATCTGCTTCCATTTTTACTAATTCTTTGAGCCACAGGGTAGGAAAAATGTGATGAGACTTGAATTCAAGGAATGAAGGATGAGTGTGGTGCAGAAATTACCCATTTCTCAAGGCCACATACAATACAGTAGCCAAAAGATTAGAGGAGCATCCAAAGCAAACTGAGTGAGGAGGGGTCTGTCTTCCCTGGGCTCAGCTGTCCAGAGCAAGCCAGAAGGTGTTGACAAAATGGATTTTAATATCTTGGATATCCACTACTTGATTCAGAGCTGCAGAGAAGCTCTGTTCCCTCTGAATCCAGCCCTCAGTCATTCCTTGGAATGATGTCAAAGCTCCTTCCTGGTTTTTCATTGTGTTCAGCCAGGGGATGTCTTCCTGGTTTCTCCATTTTGATTTCTCCATTTTGATTTCTCCATTTCTTCCCTCCCAAGTGCAGAAATAGAGGTTTTGGATGTGAGGGAGAAAGAAAGGACCTTTCTTTACCCAGGGATGGGGGGCTGGAAGGATATTTATTCCTAAAAAGGTCAGAATTAATCACATCTTTATGTCATCAATGACATGTATTTGTCTAACCTGTTCTTTAAAAGCTCTGTAGGAGGAACTGTCCAAATTTTCTGAGGGATTTCTGCTGCCCTTCATTAGCACAATCTGTCAGTCTAATGTGAAACATTTACTCTGCAAATTTTTTTTCCTTGATAGGCCTCTTCCATAACCTTATATGGGCTGGGAGACCATTGATATAGATTAACATCTCTTTATCATTGATTAATCATATCATGATTTCCTAAACAAAAGAAAACCAGATTTCCCACAGGCCAAATTTAAACTTGCTATCCTTGCTATTTTCCTCTGGACTGTCTCCAATCTTTCTACATCTTAGTGGGATGCCCAATCCTAGACACAACACTCCAGCTGAGGTCTCACCACCAACATAAAGGAGAATAATCCTAATTACCTCCTGTGCCTTCCATATGTCAATTCAGTCAGGAATGAGATGTGCCTTTTCTGCTACAGCAGCACATTGTGGAGTCCTATTTAGTGCTCAGCTCTCACCCTGACTTCTTTTCTGCAGCATTGCTGCTTTGCCAGTTATTTCTTATTTTACATTGGAATTCTCCTTCCTAAGCAGAACACCTATTTATTGATTTTGTTTATATCAGAGCAATTTTTCAATATGCCAAGACCATTTCTGTTTGTCATCCTGCCCTCTGGGGTCCCTGCAAGACCTCTCAGCTTGGCTTTATCAGCAAATTTTATGTGTTTTCTATAATAGCATCCAAAGTATTACAGGTAATATTGAATGAGCCACATGCATGAAAGACCCCCAGAGGAGCCCTTGTAATGCTCTCTGAGTTTGATAGCAAGCTGCAATTTACAGTTGAAATGCTGCATTTACCTGAATCCAAGACATGCCTGTAATCTCAGCTTCACCCTTGTGCCCAGGGTTCACTAAAGAGAAAGGTTTAATGACTGGACTCAACTCATTAATTTCACCAGGGCAATAACCAGCTCCTAAATGCAGGGACAGACAAGGGAAGATGGTTTATTTTTTTGCATTTTCTGATCTGTCATTGGAATGAAAGAAGTTACGTGTTCTCATCCAAGGCAAAATATGGTAAATATCTCTTTTTTAATAGATGAGTGAGGCACCTTCAGCTACCTCACATTTATCAGGGTAAAAGGCCAGGTTTTGTGAAGCAGCTAATGCATGGCATCTTCATGTCCTGCTGTCTGTCCTCAAATCAGCAAAGATAGACAGACTAAACAAATTTTGAATAGTTGACATTCTCAGGGCAGAAAAAAATAGCATCTGGAGTGTGGATAAATATGTTCACAGTGATGAAAAAACATTTTAGAAATATTCTCTGTCCCATCTTCCTCTCAACTGCTTGTAGGATGTTACATGAGCCTGTAAGAAAGCCTCAGTAAAGTCAGCTGAGAATAAATCTACCACTGCCCTCTCATCCAACACTTGTGCTGCCTTGTCAAGGAGGAAATTTGGTTGATCTGACACGAGATATTATTTTCAAATCCCTGATGGCTGTTTCCTCTCACTGTTTTTTACCAAAGTGCCTGTTGATGGTTCAGTGACTCCTTCCAGACGCAGCCTGAGGATAAAGGTGAGGCTGAGTGGCCTCATGGTTTGGGTTCTCCTTTAGGTTCTCTCCTTTCTCTGCTTCAGCACTCTGGCCTCTCTTGTGTCTTCCTCAAGTCTTCAGGGGTAATTGCAAATGGTTCACAGATTATTTTGGTGAACTCCTTGAAAATCCTTTGAATGACATGACACCTTATGAATTTCAATAGCTCTATCTTATCTACATGTTCTTTGACCTACTAATTTCCTGTTTGAGCTTTGTCCTCTTATCGTCTTTTTAAAATTAATTGGCTTAAGTAGCTGTTCATAATTTTTTAACATAGTCTGCAGCAAAGCATTGAATTCTTCAGTGTTCTTTAGATCATGTACTATTTATTCTCATTCCCTGTAAAGTAATGGACCAGTAATTTCCTATGGTTTTTCCTACTTTCAGTGTATTTTAAGACCTTTTTGTGTTCCTCTTTATGATCCTTTCAACCCGCAACCCATTTAATCCCAAACCCTCACTGAGGTTTTTATCCCTCGTCCTTAATGATAGACTTTTTTTCCCTTTTGTGTCATTATTTCTTTTTCTTAGTTTATTTTGGGGCCCTTAAAGTACTCCTGATGCAGTTGTAATGGTTTCTCACTGTGCTCTCTGTCC
>WBNQ01038593.1:0-11526 GCA_013401375.1 Spizella passerina | reverse complement strand
AAAAAAAGAAAAATAATGAAATAAGGCCATTTTATTTCTCTTTGCAAAAATAGGCAACAGAAAAGCGAAGTGCATGTCCAAGCTCTCCAAGTGAGAAGACAATGACTAGAATTATAAAAGGAATTATCAGCAGCAGCACACACCGAGAAGCTCCCAAACCATCAGCTACGTGGTCTGACTCCAGATCAAAGACATTGATATTCAAAAACAGGAGAGACTCCCATTTAGATTCAACAGGGATGACACTTAGCAGCCCTTCTGCTGATGCTCTCAAAGGAGTGTTAGTTGAGATAAAAGAGTTCTACTGTGGGACTTAAACAGCAGCTATTACTGTAAGTAGAGAGCAGCCCGGGGCAGATAACAAAGGGCTGAAGAGAGGATGGACTGGCTGAGGCTGAGAGAAAGAAATACCTGCAACATGAAAAGAGATTTAAGTTTTCCTTTTGATCTGCTTTAGTAACCTTCAGTCTAATTTTGTCTGTTTATGTACTCCAGCGACTTCTACTGCTGCAATGTCTGTGAGGCTGGCTGGTTTTCAGAGGACCTCTCTCAAAGTGCTGCTTTGAAGGAGGGGAGGAGGAGCCCCACAGTTAAAAAGCAGCACTGGAAATGAACAGGAAAGGTGATGCCATTTCCCTTAGAAGACATGGAGATGCTCAAGTCATAGAGGTTCGTGTGACAGAGCCTGGCAATAAAAGGAAGAGTGGTTTGTAGGGGTACTCAAGAGGTAGGATTTACCAAGAAAGTCTGATCACCACAGTGAGAGGGTGATGAATGAAGAGAGAGCACAGATACGGAATATGCGAGCTTGAAAAATATATGCACGCTACATGTGTTAAGATCTTGTTTCACATGCTCTTGGTTCTTACAGATCCCTTATTACTGTAAACCTCCTTTCAGACCCTTAAATCATTAGACATAAAGCTGCTTCTTAGCTGTTGAACATATAAACTCCAAAGTGACCTGAACAAAGTAGAAAGCCTCATGGGTTCACATATTCTGGCACAGAGAGCCATGTGCTGGCCCTTCAGTCAGCAGCTTCTCCTCAAGCAAATCCACTGTGCAGAGCAAGGAGGATTAAACACAGTTCTGCATCTTTTAAAACCCAGACGGTTTTCAGGAGAAATTATCTGTCACCCTAATCCCTGCAGCTCTGTTTATCTCTGATCAGAAAGGGGAGTGCCAAATTGGCATAATGATTCAGTACCAAAAAAAAGAGCGTGCCTATAAGCACAGATCATGATTTGCATACTTATTAGCCTTGACTGCCAGGGAACATTCTGGTTCCTTTGTAAGCACAGAAACAGTAAAAATATGCTAATAGCAGCATATCAAATTTGGGCTTTAGCCAATCTGTCAATATTGAAATTACTTGCCTGTAGTAGAGTGGGTAAACAACTCGTTGTATAGGATGATCCGAGGCATGATTTGAACTTGTTGAAATTTAGTCATTTTGTGCCTGAAAAACTCACAGATCAGCAAGTGAAACATAAGCATACATGCAAGACAGATGTCACACTGACTTTCTATTCTCTTATCTCTTTGCTGCCTTCTTTTCTGCTTTGGAAAGTGGCTCATTCAAGAGTCTGGGGGTGGGGTGATTTCCAGAGACAACCACTTAAATCACTGCCAGTGTATGTCCTCCATACAGACCCCATTTCTTTTCCTCCATGTGCAATAAAGACAAAATGTCTCCTGACATAAACTTGATATAAACCCAAGTCATTCTTTTCTTACCACAGACAAATAAAGCTTTTCCCATAGCAATGATCATCAAAACTCATCAAAAGTTAATGATCTTCCTTAACTCTCCAGAGCTCTCCCATCTCTGAAATCAGCAGAAAAAAAGGAACTACAGTTACCATGTGCTATCTTAGCCTTATCCTCTGGTTTTTCTTTTTTCCTTATGGAGCAAGAAGTTCCTTTTCTTCATCTCTGCTATTTATTCTTTTGCTCCAATTTTTTTTTTCAATTATCTGGCATAGTCTGTGCTAATTGTCCACAGTTGGTTTCCCTTTCTTTGAGGGCCATTCCAGATAGAAGGAAGAAAGATGATGTTGTAGTTAATGAAATATTTTTGGCCCGACTCTCTTTATTCTCAAAGAATGGCACTGAAAGTTCTGTTTCTCTAAGCAGAGCTAAAAATAAAACCAGAAAAACAATAACAATAAAAAAGACTCAGAAAGATTTCATGATGTTCCAAGACTTCATGAAGATCTTTAGCATATCTTTACATCCACTTCTCCTCTAACCCTTATGAGACAGACCAAAATCCTTCAGTCCCAGCTCTGCAGACCAGGAAAGCCCTGAATTAGAGGCACCTCTCCATGGAGCCAAGCTACTTGGGCAGCACCTTGCACTCATTCCAGCTCCATTCACTCTACAGAACATCACTAATCATTCAGTGACTCAGAGATGAGGGTGCCACTGACCTGAAAATAAACTTTTCCAAGCTCTTGGTCTGCTGAATAGCAAAATCTGGGACCTGCATGGAAAACCAGGGAGGGGAACCACAGGAAGGGATAAGTAGGATGCATTAAGTGGAGAAGCTGGTTGGCAGGTGGAAAGCATTTCCCTCCATACTGCAACTGAAAAATCAGGGACACAAAGAAGCATCTGGAAGGGGAAAGGAAGGTCAGTGTTGAGAGAACAACTTCTCAGCAATCCTATCCATGATCTAAGGAGCTGCACACATCCACATGCAGACACAGAACCATATGTCACCTTCTTTTCAAAGAGAAATGTGTGTTTGCCAGAGACAGGAATCATCCAGGTGATAAAGAGAAGCACATCATGCAAGGAGTCCCTGTTTTAATTATGATATCCACAGTATTTAATGCCAATACCTCAACATCTGGGATCCCAGTCACTGACTGAAAAATCTCACAGCTGAAGACAATTTTTCCAGCCTTAGTAGCTGAAAATAGAAGCATGGAAATGTGTCCTCTCAAAACCTGAAAATAATTAAATAATCCAGTTTCAAACCCCATGTAAAACCTGTTGTATGGGGCCCCCAACATGTTGTGTTCTGAATGAGCCCAGTTTTAAAGACCATCAACAAGTTTTGCAACTTATATTTGCTCATAATCTCAATTTATTTATATGCCAGAGGGAAAGAGCCTTGTTCTCTCTGCTTCTTCCCAGGGGATGATTCTAAGTTTCACAGCCAAGGATGAAAAGTAAATTAACAGGATATTCTATGATTTGCCACAAAAAAGGCAGTGTGCTGATATCTGAAGCACAGCAGGCCCTCCTTGTTCTTCACAGAGATAACTAGGTGGGGTATCTCACATAGCCCAGGGTGGTAATTGTAGAGAAAAGTTAACTTGCTAATAGCAATCACTTTATCTTGTTTGTCAGTGATTAGTTATGTAAATTTGTTCTCCCCTTCAATTCCACACCAGTGCATCAAGGTGACATGCCACATGTGCATAATTACTGCCAGTGTTATTTCCAGACCTTGATCTACAAAATGCAAAGTGCCACTTATTAGGAAGTCCACACAATCAAAGAGGCTTCTTTCATTTCTCTACACATGTTTGCTGTTCTCTTTTGATAGGCACAGCATGGAAGAAGCCAGTGGGAAGCAAACGCAGCATTCACAACGTGGCTTCTCCTTTGTTAATTAACTAAGTCAGGTGCATAATATTGCCTGTGTAACTCCTTGAGAGTCCAGAGCATTGCTGCTCTTACAACACAGGGAAATGCTGCTTTATCCAAGTCTGTGAGACAATAAACATGAAAAGGGAAGATAAAAAATTATATTTATTTATTTATTGCTTACACAGCTTCATGGCACTTCACAGGCAAATGATATGAGAATCTCAACATCCAAGGAATTCATGATGTCCACAGGCCAGATTCAAGCTGTGTAACTCTTTACTCACTGTGTCACCCCTCTGAGTTTGGATGGATCCAACAGAAGTAACAGCATCAGGATCTGGCTTTAATTAAAGAAAACTTTAGAGACTAATAACCAGAACTAAATAAAAATGTTGTTGCCTCAGCCCTAACTCATTTAAACAGAAAAAAAAGCAAAACCACCAAAGAGCTTTCAGTTGCAGCCATGTTTTAGTGCTTGATATGCAGACTTGTCATGGCTGGGACTGACTTGCAGAGTCAGACAGTCAGTTCGGTGCCCACCATGTCTAGCTGTAATAAAACTGAGCTGCTAATGACTTAAAAGCTCCAATTAGCATATTTTGCTGAAGAAATGAATGCCATTTGCTGATACTCAGTAACAGGAGTGAGAATCCCATCCAGTTCACAGAAAGAGATGGATTTCATCCCAAACCACTCTTGTGTTTTCTCTCCAAACCTTTGTCTCACCATGTACCAGCAGCTCCCAGTTCCAGAGCACAGAGACAAGGCAATAACAATCCCTGCTCTTCCCTGTTCCAACAACCCAGCAGAGAGACCATGGCTGACCTTGTGCAGCAAGGTTTGACATGGGAACACAGCCTCCATGGCAAGCAGCGGGATGAGGTGCTGCAGACCAGCAGCAGCTGCTGCTGTGTTATGCAAGGACCCAAATTCCAGCTGGGATCTGCTTGTACAAGTCAAGCAGGAGAAGGCAGCTGAGCCCACAGGGCTGTGACTGCCTTGATTGGACCAAGTTCAACTGCACATCTGTTTCAAGCCAGAAAGAGCTTCTCTAGAAAAGTTGCCCAGCACCAGGATTGTTTGTTGAAGCAGTGGTACATGAAGCAGTGGTACATGTGCTGCTGGGGAAATCCATTCTAATTTGATTTGAAAAATGGGGTGTGCAGAGAAGATCAGAGATCTGCACCACGCCACACTGCACTGTTAGAAAGGAAGTAAAATTAGTGTGATAACAATAATATTGCATTATTCTAAGCACAAATGCAGCCTCACAGACCAAGTGACCTTATTTGAAAAAGGGCTAAGTACAAAGACAGGGCAGAGTCAGGGGAAGGGCTGATAGGCTTCTTTAAGAAAACACAGGGTGTGCTGTTTCCTGGAGCAAGTAGTCTAGGGACAAAACCAAAACCCACGAAAGAGGAAGGAAAGTGCTATTCACTGAAGGAGGCAAATGAGGCATGGTGCAGCTGACTCACCCCTCATCACTGATACCACCTGCCTAGGAAGGATCCAGAGGTAAGATATTAAAGTGTTTTGCTAAAAAAAAACACACAGGGCCATGTGGCTTCCAGCTGCTCAGTAAAGTTCCCAATTTGCTGATGGGAGGGACGACAGGCTGGTACCTAGTGAAATTAATGCTTCATTATAACAATGAAAACAATACAGCTTCCTTTCCAATAGGAGGGGACCCGGTTGTGTCCAGTTTCACAACTTTTGGCCGGTTAATCTCTGTTGGACACTCTGTGATCCTTTCTGTAAATACAAAGCTGTTCCCACAGTGTGCCCCTTTCCCTGGTAAGGGCAGGAAGAAAAGCATTTCTCCTTCCCAAGCCCCAGACTGTTTGCTCTACTCTGGGCCAAAGCAAGAGGCTGCTGCCCTCCCAGCCCAGCCCAGGCAGTGCTCAGCAGTGCCTGGCCACATGTCCTCCTCTCAGATGCTATTTTGGGGCCTGCCATAATAGCTTTACCCACTCCTCAGGCTCTGTGGTCAGCCTGGTGCTGAGGGGGTTTGTCAGCCCTAAAGGATCAAGCTGTTCCCTATTTCCTCTGGAGCTGGAAGGAAAGGACAAATAATCTGGCCCAGCCAGTGTGATGCAACTTTTAAATGTGCAGGAATCTCACACATCCCAAATTTTTCATGGTCTGTGGTGAGGCCTGGTTCTGCTTTCAGGCAAACCTGTTGTTCCTTTGAAACCAATGAACTGGCTCCAGATTCACACTGGCATGAGATGCCTCTGGGTAAAAAAACAAAGGGGAAGGTGCTGCACAAGACAATTCAATCTGAGCATCTCTGTGAAAAGAAATCCCATGCCAGGCAAGATCCAGTAATTCTGGGGCAAAGCACTTGGCTCACCACAGATCTGACCAGCCGGGCAGATGCAGCATCTTGAGCAGTGTGTGAACATCAGGGAAGAAAACACTCCCCTCTCTTGTCCTCTTTAGCTGCTCTGGCAGCATCCCCCCTGTCTGGAGCTGTGAGCTGGAGGAGAAGGAGGCTGTGCCTGTCAGGAGCTGCAGGGCAGCAGGGCAGGGACTGTGTGGGCAGCTCTTGACCCTGTGCTCTGCCTCTCTTTTCCAGATCAGGGAGCTGGGGAATGGAGGGCAAGGAGCAAATGGGACTGAGGCAAAGGCTTCAGCAAAGGAGTTGCCTTCCTCTTACAGACCAATTCAATCAAAAACACTTAATGGGACTCATTTCATCGCTCCCACTCAGCCAGGCTGGACTAAAGGACATGCAGGACTTGCTGCCACATTACAAGTCCGGGGTCTTCACCCTGGTCCCCTGAGATGTCCAGGCAAAAGCAAGAAATAAATACAAAAAAAAAAGAGGTCACGTTTAATAACTCATCTGGAGAGATGGCAGACCTTTGCTCTGACCTGATACCCTTCTAACCCCAATTCTACTCTGTCCTTAATAACAGAACTAATTGGAATATCAGGAGGTGATCAGAGTCCTGATGGATAAAGCAGAAAAAACGTCCCTGCTTTTAGATGTTAACTTCTCCTGCCCCTGTGTGCATCAGCAGAGAAATACATATATGTTTGCAAGCCTTGGAGAGTGTACGCTTTTCCCTGTTTAAAGCCCTATAGAAATACTCCAGTCAAGAAGAGGATGCCTTGGAGAAATGGGAGAAATGGGTTAATTTTGCCTTTTGAATATATTCTTGTGTGTTTCCTAAAAGATATTATTAGGCCTTAATATTAAAAAAAAATAAACCACAACAAAAACAAAACCAAAAGAACAAAACAAACACTAAACAGCTGAAGGTGATTTGATAGCAAGCAAAGGCAAGCAAGAGCTGAGGAATCTGTCTTGTCCAAACTTTTTTCACCCTTTTCCAGACAAATGGCTTCCTTGTACTCTGCACAGTGCATGCAGACAAAGTTGCTGTATTATTAGCAAGGTTTATTATAGCATCTTGCCTTGAATGGCAGCAGCAGAGGAATCCCCACTGGGTGACCCGGGGTGCAGATGAGTGTAGGAGCTGTGTGATTCATTGTCCACAGCTCAGTGTGAAATAATCACAGCAAACTGTTTAGCTGGGGAAGAACTGGGCCTCTTTCTGTCTTAGAGCAGCTAATACAGAAAGCCTCTGATCTAGATGGCATTTCTCAGGGTTGAATTATGCTTCATGACCCTGTTTCCCAAACACATTTTTACCTTTCAGAAGAGTGTGCACAGTGACACTGCCTAACACCCCAACCTTTAAACTGAAGTGCTTAAAAGGGAAGATAGGTCAGGTAGAGCTATTTCTGTTCCTCAGCTATGCAATCAAGTACTTCTAGGACATGAAGTACATGGAATAATGGAAGCACAAAATGGTTTGAGTTGGAAGGGGCCTTTAAGGTCATCTCATTGCACCCTCTGCCATGGGACACCCCCCACCAGACCACTTTGCTCAAATCCCCATCCAGCCTGGCTTTGAACACTCCTAAGAATGGAGCAGCCACAGCTTCTCTGGGCAACATCTAGAGCATTCATTCATGTAAATGAATTTTCAAATAATTTTCTGAGAATATGAAAATGTTTCCCTTTGTTGTGTCTTCAGAAGTTATTTCAAACTGGGTTGACTGTACTTCTCTGGCAGGCAGAGCTTGCACCAAATCTGCTGCATTCACTCAGAGCTAAACTCAGTCATTTCATTGCTTAAAAAGTCAGTGATTATTTGATCACTAAGTCAATGTATCAGTGAACTTTAACTGTTATCACTTCAGTTTAAAAGCAGAAGGCCTAGGTAAGGGATAGACAGCAATCTGACCAGTCTTGTTAAGGCTGAGGTGCCTCTGAGTATGCCATAAGAATGAGCTTTAAGCACCTCTGAAATCTTAGTGTCAAACCCAAGAGTGCTTGGTTTTAACACAGCAGGTACTTCCAGAGAACAGCAGCAAGAAGGAAGGTTCTGCACTTCCTCCTGATGACACTGTATTCAAGATTCCTAGGCCAGACTCTTCTTATCTCTGTGAGAGACACCAGCAGGAACAATGCCACACCCACCACATTCCTTCCCTTCATGGAGAAATGGATGCCCAAGTTGCCCATAATTTCCATGCAGGCAGTTCAGTCATTGCAGCAATTGTTTTCTTCTTCTATCAGGTAAGAACACATAAAATTAATTCTATTTCCTCATACTAAAAATCATTCAAGAATGAGACCAAAGCAAGAATGACATCCTGATGCCAGAGGATAACATCCCGAGAGTCCTTTCCTTTTCTCCCTCTCTGCTGCACTGCAAATACTTGTCTCAGGTTGAAGTGCTCCATTTCCTTCCTAAAATCTCTTTCTTGTGCTAGTAATCAGGGCAATATAAAATGTTCCTTTTAGACCATCTGGAAGCCACAGGAAACATCAATTAACTGCATATATTTGAATCATAAGTACATTAGGCTAGAAATTTCTACATATTCTAAAAATGAAATCCTATAAAGATTTTAAGCTGTGCAATATTTAATTAAGTGGTGGCCCCAGAGTGTGCAGAGCAGAATCATGTCCCTGGGCCATGGAGCATGGTTTGCCACAAACCCACACAAGCCAGTCCCCATCAGCAGTGCAGCTATAAAGTTTCTTTCACATAGTGAGCTCCCTGTCTAGCTGGTGCAGCCACATCACAAGCATTTCATTTATAGCCTCTTTTGAAATGCAGAGGATTTTTTGGGTGGCTCCAGCTGAGCTGCTGAAAAATAAAGGAAGTGTGCTCCCTACTGTCTGGAAAAGCTCTCAGTGGAGCCTGCCAGTTTGATTCAAGCACACTGGTCTAAAATAGCAGCAACAGTTTAAAATGTAAGCCAAGCCCTTTCTGTGTGTGCCTGCAACCCATGAGGATGTCTGTGTGCATCAGAGCCGTGCTCTCAGCTGCAGCCAGCCCAGCAGCAGCCCTTGGGTGGCCTCATGTGGCAGCGGGAAGGTGAAGAAGAAGGAAGTATGCCATTCCCACCCTTCCTGTGGGAGCATTGGCTTCAGCTTTGCTCAGTGATCTCGAGCAAGTCAGCCCACCTTGCTCTGCCCTTCCCTGTGGCCAAAGCAGGATTTGAAGGCTGTTGGTGGAGCACATTTCCATTATCATTCCCGGAGCTCTGTCTGTGAGCTGGCTGCTCTAAGAGCAAAGAGGTTTCTCTGCCAGCAAGGGCAGAACAGGAGCCAGCACACATGAGTTACTGGTTGCAGCATTCCCTGGCTCTCTGGAGAGCAGGAGGGAGCTGCAAGGAAGGGCTGACCACTTCACCACCACTTCCCTGGCAAAGCCTTCAGAGTTCTGCTCTGTGCAACAAAATGGACAATGAACAGACATGAAAGCAGGGGCTGGATTTGCTGTGTTGTGCCCAATTCACCTGACACTGCCCTGTTTAAAAGCAGGGGGAAAAGTCACCTCTGTTTGGGTTTAATTTCACTTAGAGAAACTCTAAGTACTGTTATGGAAAGGTTAAGGTGGAGAAGGAGTTGGCTGAGGGGATGTGGCAGTGGCTGATGTTAAGGTGAGAAATATGTCAGAGAACAGCTGTTAGTGGAGATCATCAGAGGCGATAATGAATAATATTTGCATTAGAGAGCTGAAATAAATATTAAGAGCATTATTAATGGCATCTTTTGATGACAGAACGGTATGAGGCATCATCCATGGAGAAAAGATTAAGGGATGCAGTATTAGAAAAACTGAGTTTAAGGAACTGGAGTATGAATAAAAATACTATGAAATTCACAGTACCTAATTCACAGTACAGTGTTCAGGGTCTTGCAATGAGAAGCTGATGACAAAACCTTTTCTATAAGCTGTGAACTCATCTGCTGGAATTGAGTGAAGCAGATAAAGACCTGTGCATATGAGGTTATTATGGGATGATTACATGCTGCCAATGTGATGTAGCTGTGTAAAAAGAAAACGTGGTCTTAAGCGGTGTCAGGAGAGGCACTGCCTGTTGTACAAACTGACAGTAAAACGTCACCCCCGTGCTATGCGACAGACCCTGATGAAGACAGATGAACGGCCTGGGAAAGAGGCAGCGATCGCGGGGGAGGAAAGTGCGCTCCAAGGGGAGGCTCCAGCATTTCCCTCGCACAGCCAGGTGCAGCGACGGGAACGCGGCTCTATCTGAGCATAACCCGTGCCAGGGACGGACAGGACCTATTTATGTCCTCTCCCAGTGCTGTTCCAAGAGAAAACGGGTGCAAACCCGGCAGTAAAGTAAAGCTGAAGTCAGGTGTCAGAGCTCTGGGAAGGAGCAGCGCCGCAGACGCAGTAGGAAGGGACAGGCGATGCTGCAGTGCCATCCTCTGTCCCTTCAGAGCATCGCAGCGATCGGTGAGGAAAGACTCCGGGTGTGCTGTGCTTTGGAGCCGAGCAGGGCTGCAGGTCCTCTCTCCCACCTGGAAGCGCAGCTGGATGTGCAGCTGTGCCAGGAGGACATGCAGAGGGGACAGAGGGACAACGCAAGAGGGACAATGCAAGAGGGACTCTTCCAGCTGGCCTCTGCTAACAGCAGGAAAAATCGGTACCATGGTCTGAATGAAATCAGCAGAGAGAAGTAAAAGCAAATTACCTACAACCTATTCAAGGGGGAAAAAAAGGGGAAAGAATAGGAAGAAAAGTGGGAAGGAAAAGGGGAAAGGGGAAAGGGGAAAGGGGAAAGGAGAAGGAAAGGGAAGGGAAGGGAAGGGAAGGGAAGGGAAGGGAAGGATGCAGTGAATAAGCCCAACTCAATTCCTATCTCTAAGATCAACCTCACCATGCAGTGTCTGAGCTGACTGGTTTGCAGCAGACCCTCACATATCAGACTGTGCCACCTTTTGCTCTGAAGAGGGGGCAGCACAGAACAAGTGTCTTCCTGCCACTCATCCCTTTGGTCATTATCTTACATGGGGCTTTGTGTTAAAGAAAAACTGCAAACATTTTCACTTCAAGTACATACTTTGGCTCATTAATCCTCAACAGTATTGATTTTCTGACATGTTTTTTTCCATGTTAATTGTTCCAAATGGAGAGGAGCTGCCAAGGCTGCAGTGCTGATACATCTCCCCCTAACCACACACCTCAGGAGAGGATGGAAGGTCCATTTTTTAGCTGCTAAGTGTAGCAGTAACACAACTTGAAACCAGCTGTCTCTGTTTTGCATTTGCAAATGTTTTTCAATGTAGGTTGATGTTAGGGCCTGCCAGCATCTGCAGCAATGCTGCCAGCAGCTTATTAACAGGCCAACTGCCAATTGCTCAACATTGTCATATTACACCAGAGCCTAAAAGTCTCTGCCATCAGAGCATCCATTTTCAACATCCTTTGCATATATTTATGATATTTTCTTCTTTTAAAGTGCCCTGCTATTCCTCTGTTAAATATCCATCAAGCATTTGGTGAAGAAAAGCATGAAGAATAAAGAGAACTGTCCCTCAGTACCACATTTCTGAAAGCAAACCTGTATGTGATAGATCTTAGC
>WBNQ01038592.1:2875-24485 GCA_013401375.1 Spizella passerina | reverse complement strand
CCGCTCCTCTCCCCTATCCACAGATAAAATTCTCCTTTTTTTTGGCTTGTTTCATGTCCCTGGAATCCTGTACTCCCCATCTGCTCCCATCAAGTCACTCATCATCCTTAAATCTCACCTTTAAAACCTCCCTGCATGGTATGGGCTGTGACAAGTGGGGACAATGTATTAAAAAATGAAAAAGTAAATATATCCCTATATATCGGGGGTGAGGTGTCCATGTACNCCGCTCCTCTCCCCTATCCACAGATAAAATTCTCCTTTTTTTTGGCTTGTTTCATGTCCCTGGAATCCTGTACTCCCCATCTGCTCCCATCAAGTCACTCATCATCCTTAAATCTCACCTTTAAAACCTCCCTGCATGGTATGGGCTGTGACAAGTGGGGACAATGTATTAAAAAATGAAAAAGTAAATATATCCCTATATATCGGGGGTGAGGTGTCCATGTACAGAAGCAGCAGTGGATTGTCTGAAAGCCCCACAAGGAGAGAAGAAAACACAAACAAGCAAGTGACATTACAGATAACAAGAGACTCCAAGGGCACCGCAGGGCACAGAAGGCGAGGGGCCTGTGAGGAACTGACCCCACACAGCGCCCTGAGCCCCGCCAGGAGACACCTTCCCCTTCACGGACCTGAAGGGCAGAGGGCGCATCTACGGGTATTTTACAGCAAAATGAATTTATTTGTGGGGCAGGAGAGCGGCCGCCGCCGCCCCACCAGCCGCTGCCCGCTCGCCCTCCCGCCGCCGCGTTCGCCTCAGGTCACCCCTGCGGGCGGGGGGGGCCGCGGGGCGGGCGCTGTCCCTTTAAATAGCATTCCGTGGTTCACGTCGCCGCCGTCGCCGTGTAATAATTACTCGCGGGCCGTGGCGCCGCCTCCCGCTCCCCGCGGCCTCCCTGCCCGGGCTCCGCCAATCAGCGCCCGCCCGCGTCACTCTGAGGGCAACGAAACACGGAGAAAGGGGAAAAAAAAGTTTGGTGAGGAGCGAGCGGGGCCGGCGGGCGCGGCGGGCCCGGCGCAGGTGAGGGAGCGCGGCGGGNCGCCCGCCCACCGGCCCCGGCGAGCGGCGGAGGGGCTGTGGGGAGGGTTCCCCCTTCGTGCCCCCGACCCCCGCACGCAGCGGGCGAGGGGCTGCGGGGCGGCGGCGGGCGCGGGGCCCGCGGCTCTTTCCCTGCCTTTTTTGGTGGTTCCGTCCTGCTCTCCCCACCCCCGTTGGCGGCTGCGTGCGCAGGAGCCATCCCGGGGCAGAGGTGTTTGTACTCGTGTCCTTGGGTGGAAGGGAGAGGCAGAGCCGGCCCTCGGCCAGCGCTGCGCCCGCCGGGCCCGGCCCCGCGCCCTCCGCACGGACCGCGGGGTTCCGGCTGCCCTGGCCGCCCCTCGGTTCCCCCGGCCCGGAGCGGGCCCCGCTGCCCCTCGGGTGAGCCCAGTGCGGCGGCTTTGGCTGCTGTGGGGACGGGGTGCTCACAGGGACTCAGCGTGCCCTTTGTGTTGTTCCGCTCTTCTAGTTGAACGAAGGGTTAATGTTTGTAAAGTCTGTCGTACTTTGGCGTTTTGCTTCATGAAAAGTTATTGTTGTTGTTTTGGTGTTCGCCCAGGGAGCCCGTGAGATTTAACCCGACTTGCCTCCTAGGCTTTGCCAAAAGCCTGGAGTGATAGATAAAGGGTGTGAACATCCACTCGTTTTTCCACAGGATGTTAGGATTGGGTAACCTTAGAAAATAAAAAGGGCAGTTACCTTACTGCTAATAACAACAGCAACAACGAAATACAGAAGCTTCCACCGTATGTGCTGGTGTAATGTGGAGGCATTCAGCAAAACTGTGGTGGTTACTTCACCCCCTGCATGGCTTGACTTCAAGTGCACCGTTGTGTTCTGAAGTCCATTCCCGGGTGTTTGTCCAGGCTTGTCCTGTAATAGGTGTCATTGCATAAGAGTTACAGGGAGCAAAGAGCGTGCCGAGCTTCTTTCACTCTTCTAAGGTTCTGTGCTCACATCTTAACTGTGCCAAACTCTGCACTGAAAAGAGAAGGGCACAGCTTGGTAAGGTGCCCTGTGAACTTCAGCGAAGGAAAAAAGAAAGAAATTATTCTCTTCTTCCTCCTACTTACAAGAAAACGTTTTTGTTTGTCTTGTGTCATCTTAAATAATTTTTTGCACAGAGGGCTAATCCTCTCCTGAACTGTGGGTGATGGTAAGTCGACAATTGAGGAAGTAAATATGTCAATTCATGCCTTTGTCTCTTTCCTGTCTGTCTTGTAACTTTTACAGCTTTACTATTTGAATTTTATCTGATTTGTTTATGTAGTGCTGAGGTACCTGTTCTTTACTATCAACAAACTTTTAGAACAAGAGGATTGGCTTCTTTTCTGATCTGTCTTGTATTTGTTCAGGCCAAAATAAATGTATAATGGGAGGATTTTTGTTCCTTATGGTACTGAATGACAATGTCTCTGACATGTCAGTGGCATAATTCCTTGGGTTTATTACTTTGCAGATAGAGAAGAAGATATTCTTCACTAGTGGGAAGACTGTCTCCTGTATATATTCGTAGAATACCTCTTAAAATGTTTGTCTTAAAACCTGTGAATCATGTCAAATTTATTTTAATCTGTTACTATTTAACTTCTTGACTAATCATGAATTTATGGCAAAAATTAACAGAATTGTATATGACATAGTATACTTACAGGAGTGTGATTGAAGAATGTAAGTTTACATTTCAACTTCTTGTTACTGCATGGTCTCAGATGGCACATTCAAAACCTTACACAAATAGCTTGAAAGAGATAGTGGCAAGTTATCAGAGGGAGAGTAACATTAACACAAACTACTGAAAAGTTGCTATGGTTACAGATAAAGGTAATCCCTGTTTCTGTGAAAGTGTGTCGTTTTGTAACAGCTATATTAATCAGTCTGATTTCTGAGAAAATTGGAAGTATACAAACTTCTGGCTCCATTTTCTTGGCAGTTAATTGCTATCCAGCTTTTTTTTTTAATACTGAATGGGCTGTGACTAGTATTCAAGATACATCATTTGACCTACAAAGATTATTATAGATTACGTATAAATGCACTTGGACCATGCTGAATTCAATGGAAACTGTAGTATGCTTATTTTTGCTCCACCCAAGAGATGCCTGATATCAAGGAAGTGTCTTTTAAAATGTCTAGATCCTTTTTCAAGGACTTTGGCTCAAGCAAGGGATGTGGCCCTCTGTCACCAGAGACCTTGGCTGTGCAGCTGTACAAGATACAATTCTGTGTTCTGATTAAAAAAAAATGGAAATAAAAACATGCAACCAAATCACACACCCCTGAAAAAAATCCAACAACCACCCCAAAGCAAACCCATATGGTGGCTGCTGAGAAATTGAGACATGTTAGGGGTGTCCAGCTTTGTAGGCCAGGAGGCCACAGGGCAGGGACAAGTAACTCTCTTAAGGGCTTTCTGCCTGTATAGAAAGAGGTGGGGTGTAACATGCTGGAACATTAATAATATCTCAAGTCAGCTAAGCTTTGAGATAGCTGCTAAAACAATCCAGTGGGATGTGTCTGTCTGGCGTGTCTGTGCTGCTGTCCAGACAGCTCAGCAGAGCTCTCTGTATTTACCACATGCACCTCTTTGTTGTTTCCAGATCTGATTGTTGCAGTGCAGTAGCACGTCTGCGATTGAAAGCAGCGAGAGGAATCTCAGAAGTTCAAGATTACTGAAATCTCATCAGTCTGGTATGTTGTTCTCTTCAAACTCCTGGAATAGCAAATAGAATTCTTTGTACGTGAGGGCCTCCTTGGTTACAGCTAAGGATAAGTTTCCTGCTAGGTTTCTAGGACCTTGGCTTTTCAGCAGCAATTTCATTCTCGGGAAGTAATGTGCTACTAAGAACTATGAACTGTGTATTGTTGGGCTTCTGTAGAAGATTGTTTTTGGTGGTGGTGTTTGAGGCAGGACAATGAACCCAAGCTCTGGGGACCTTCAGTCAACATACACTCTGAACTTGTTTTCATCTTGCTTATCCAGCTTGGAAATTCCAGGTACTTTTGCAAACTTTCAAAACTAAAACTAAAGTCAGGCTGGAAAGGAGCTACTGGTAGCAGACTTTGCAGAGACTGGTGTATTGAAGAATGCATAATATGAAAAGGAATGTTTGTCTCTTCACATAGATTTTTTTTCCCCACTGCCTTTATGTAGACATGGCACTCATGAAATAGTGGGGTTTTTTAGGTTTGATAAAAAATTTTATAATATTGTTTTAGAGTCACTTCTCAATTGCCAAAGTTCTGAAATTCCTATGCTAATGTACTTTTAAAATTGATGTATTTTCAGAAATACACAGCAAGTTTGGGAACTATTGTTTATAAATAGGGTTACAGCATCTGAAGGTGTGAAAGGCATGGGAAGTTAAATATTACTTTGAAAGCTGTCTATAGTAATAAGAAAAGTTAAAAGTCTGAACTATAATAATAATAAATAAAAAAATTCAGCATGCTGTAGTGCAGACATCATTGAAAACCAGAGGGTAAAGTCCTTTTCTCCTATGCCAGTTCAGTGTGTGTATGCAGCAGATCAGTTTCTTTGCTATTTATTAACATGTACAGAATCCAGGAGATGTGATGGATTCAGGACTGAAAACCAGGTGCAAAATAGTGAAGAAAGCTCTTGTGGTTCACACTGATCTGCTGAGGCCTGGATTGAGTAACAGAGTCTTCATCTAATCCCTGAACAGCCATCACATGTGGCTTTTGATCACTACTATTCTTGTCTCTGTTTGAACTGGTGACTTGCAGATGGAGGGCTCTGTTCCTGATCTCTTGAGCTGTCAAGTCTCCCAAAGTTGCTGTCTTGTGTGTGTGTGAGATTACAGAACAAATGGCCTTTTAGCTGCTGCATGATTGCCGTAGTCAAATGAGAGTCAGGTGCTCTCTTACTGTCCAAGTGCAAAGTTGGATGGCAGCAAACTGATTTTTTTTTTAACACTGCTGTGAAATCTTCCCTGCTTAGTGTTCTTGCAGCTGCTATCTGCTGTTTTCCTTTTTTCTGCATTGCTACAGATATTTTAATAGTAGCAAAGGCTTAATTTGAGGCTGAACCTTAAAACTTGCCTGTGACATTTTTCCAGAATATGTGTGTGTTTGGAGGGAAAATAGATGGCTTCTTGCAGAAACTGAAAATTAGGCTTTTAAATCCAGTTTTACTGTTTTCTTCAGCATGGAATAATGACTTGAAAAGCAATTTTTAATGCATGTTTTCCCAACGTTTAGATACAAATATGCTTACTTGTGAATTCTAGTCCAGTGACCTAAGGGTCAGCCATGAATCTAGTTTGGATACTCCACAGATGATGTGGGGGTCTTCACTTTTATGAGGATAGCAAATTACTCTTGGGGCTTTCTTCTTAGGACAGTTAGGGTGTGGGTATGTTTGGGTTTTAAATGAGGTGAGGTGAGAAAATCTGGGAGGCCAGTGCTGAGTTTGCTTTGCCATTCCCTTTCTGCTCTGGGTAAGCCACACTCTTGCTCATCAGAGGCTTCTGCCAGCTCAGAGACTCAAGGCAGGTGGAAGGGGCTGATTAGCACCAGAGCTGGTTTCAGGAGCTGGCCAGACTACAGGGCTTGTGGGGGGAAGAGGTGGGGAGGAAAAGGGATGGAACATCTCCCCTGTAGTGATAAGAGCTGCTAGTTGCCTGTGTGACAGAAACATGAGCTCAAGTGTGGGATGTTTGATGATAAAAATTATTTTTCATTGCCATTTCAAGGTGGTGAGACTGCTGTGGTACCAAACAGAGCTGGAGACTTTTGGAGTTGTATATTTTATTTGGGTTTTTTTCCCCTCTTCTTTTAAAGTACCCCAACAACAATGTTGACTATAGGGTTGTCGTGTCGTCTGGCACTTGGCAGTTTGGTTGATATCATTTGTGACTTGTGCTGCTGTTTCTATGGACCTAAAGTTAATGTGCTCTGAATTTAAGCTTTCCAAGGTTGATTTCTGAGATACTTGAGGGACACTTCATTGGTCTGTTTTGTTTGTGTGAACTGTGTTCTTGGTTTTGATTGCTTAGATAAGGGTTGATCAAAAAAAGTGTCATGCAAGTATGAGTTATGCTCAGGGGATCCCAGATCAGCTTCCAGCAGGGCACTGAATTCAGGTGCAAGGATTAAGGTCTGGCTCTTTCAGTTTATATTTTAGATACTGTGTGTAAGTTATGTGAATATTGTTAATTCTGTTCTTGTAGTGTTTCATACATACCAACTTATAACCAATTACTGCTTTTCAGTTGTACTTGGATTTTTGGCATGATAGGTTGCTTTAAAATAGGTAACACAAAATGTGCAATTTCATCATTTTAGCAGAAGTAAATGTCCCTCATGGAGGTGTTTTTATGGTCTCTTTGGTGTATCACAGCTGAAGGGAGCACTTAGCTGTAAATATTTTCCTGATGCTGTGCAGTATTTGCAGTAAAGCAGTGTGCTGGACTGCCTTGGACTTCATTAATCTGTATTAGGGAAGTTAAAACTTCCCTGTTTTGTGGTAATGGTAGTGGGTGAAGTAAGGGAAGGCAGGCAGTTCCAGCACTGGGAAAGGTGACAAGAACCAGAAACAAGTTTTTCCTCTCTGCCTTCGCACAGGACAAAAACAACCCCAATGTGCTTGTGCTGACAAGTGCTTTATCTTCCTCTGGCTTAGTATTTTTAGATATTTTACACTAAACACGTGAAAATACTTTATGTAAGGCAGCCTTGCTACCCAGATAAGTCTTGTGTAACTATGATGATACTTGTGGGTGCAGGAGGGAACACTGACTGTGTTCTGCCTCTTCCCTGTGTTGCTTGTTAGGATGGGGCAAGGTTCGTCTTGAACCAGGTGCCCTATCTGCACTTGTGAAATATTTGTTAAGCCTTGTTTTGTTTTTACTCATCTTTTTGCTGGATAGTTGTGTTTGCATGAAGGAAAAAGAACCACTTTTAATCAAAAAAGAACCCCTTTTTATCCAAAACCTGACAGGTTTTTGTGTAGTGCTGAGAGGAAGCTGTGCCGTGAGAAACGCTGCTGTCATAACGTGACCAGGATTTTGCAAATTTGTTCAGCCAAGTGAAGCCTGAATAAGCACAAAAAGTTTCTGGCAGAAGCCGTGGTACCTTGTGGGATGGAGACAGTCACTTCCTGCGGAGCTCCTGCTGACTCATGCTTTAAATGGGTGGAAGTCTTTGGAAGCGGCGACCCGATGTATTTTTAGCCGGGGTTACTAATTTATATCGTGTGCTCGGCCTCCCGGGGTAACTCCAGTCACCCTTAAAGCGCGGATGGGCTCCAAACCCACAGCTAATTTTATCCCAGAAGTGGAGCAGGCGGCAGTTGTGTAATTGCCGCGGGAGAAGCGTTCCCTGCCCGCTCGGGTGTTATCCTCTCTCCCAGCCCCGAGGTCCCGTTTGGGAGCGAGGTGCCGGGAGGGCTGTGAGCCCCGCGGGGCCCGGGGTCCGTCCCGGGCATCGTTCCCGGGGTGCGCCCGCCCGCGGCTCGGGTTTGTCACGGCAGCAGCGGGGCACGGCCCCTTTAAGAGCGCGCGCCCGGGGTGCCCGAGCCCGCCCAGCCTAACCTGCTAGCGAGGAAAAGTTCTTTGCGTGACGGACAGCCCGTTCCGCCAATCAGCGGGCGCGGCCCGGCCGGTGGGGCGGGCCTCCGCCGGCTCGGCCAATAGGAGCGGGAGGGCGGGCCCCGTGCCCACGGTAGGTTGCGCCGAAGTGCAGCTCCAAGTGAAGTTAATCTGGGGTGAAGCGAACAGAAAATTGTGGAGATCGTGTTGGTAGGAATTTTGCCCTTCTAATCGCGTCGTGTGGCGTCGTTCCGCCCTCCGGGGCAGCGGAGTTCATGTGCGTGGGGCTTTCCTTCGTTGTTCCGCTCTCTAATGATGGCAGGATATTAACATTTATGCAGGGAAGCAGAACAAAAGGGCTCTTTAGACAGGAAATAAGGTGCTGAGAGACTCAAACTTGACCGAGTTTCTTTTGTCATCTCTCGCCTTGCACCGGGTGTTCTGGCGTGGAAGAATCGAGCGGTTCCACATTATCTTACGGAGAAATGTTAATTCTAAAATAACGAGGATAATGCTGCTGTTTTGGAGTTACACAATGTTACAGGAAGAGAGCTCGATTTTAACTCTAACTTCCCTGATTCTGATGAAATTGGAGGTAACTAATTATGACAGCTGCTGTGGGATTATTCAGTGATAGCATTTGCTCCAAGTCATTTGTCTTAAATTGTCCTTTGTTGTATCACTGAAGGCTGCTGTGCTGTTGTCTGTGTGTTTGTTCTTGATGAGAAGAATGTCTCGCAGGTCTTTAGCATTTAGAACAAAGATATGTAAAAACTATGTAAAACATGGCAATTTTTTCCTCAATTTTAATCAGTTTTGTAGGGTGTCTGGGTCTGATTACAAACACAGGCAGGAAAAATGAAGTGTTACTGCTCTGTTGTGCAGCTATTACCCTTCCAGCTAAGTGGGGGGGAAAAAGGGGGAGACGATTTTCTTTTTCCTTTGAAATTGTTCTGAATCTCTTTGGAAACCTGTATTGCCTAATGGTAGCAGGTGTTTTATTTGAGGGAAGATTTTATTTGGGTTCTGCACCAGTTATATCATATATGGTATTTTTAGTGCCACTTTGTGGATCTGAAAGGGCTTGAGGAACAGGAAAAGTCTGAATTGGCATGGGATAGGGTGAGAGGGAGGAGAGCAGGAAGTGGTGAGGCAGGAAACAGGGGGGTTCTAATGAGAATGAAGACTTTCTTTTAATTGTCACCCTTTCTGTATTAGATGAGGCCACATACAGAACAAAGCTTTCAGATTGGGAAATCTATTTTCTCACTTCCCTGAATACTTCCTGTTTTTATAAAATCACTTGGGTCGATACACAGCTGCTCCTAGGAATTGGAGAGAAATACTCATGTCCCCAATACTTGTTGAGTCTAAGAAGTTTGATGGGTTTTGTATGATTAGTCATGGTGATAGAAGAATGGATGTGAGAAATTGAGCAACAGTCTTTCAAATGACCGTGGAAAGCAATTGCTTAGACCTTTACTGAACGTAAACAAGTGTTATTTTCAAAGTATACTTCGTTCTTTCAGTTCTACATTGAGCCATTCTGTTTTCTCCCAGTGTTGGGTATAGATTGCTTTTTTTATGTATATATATCAGTGTCTTGATACACTGGTGTCTTGCCATGGGCCAGTGGTTTATAGGTCTGAATTATTAATTTGCTCCTGCTGTCTTTATCTGTTTATGCCATTTTTAAATGCCCTGCATTGTATTTAAACCCTGAAAATACTGTTTTAGAATGGGCAATGGCTATATATGGTCTTTTAGCAGACAGCTGGGGTGGGTTTCTTGTACTGGGTTTAAGACAAGGATATATAAGTGTTTAATATCTGGATATTAATTTCTTTACTTCCATGTGATGCTAGGCCTAAGACTAAGTGGCTGGATCAGGTGTGTGAGGTGAGGGCAAGAGGAATATTTGTGTTAGCTGGAATTTCTCTAAACTCTGATGAGTATGTGTAGTAGAATTACTAAAACTAAAGCAAGCCAACTAAAGTATTTTTGTTCTATTAAATATTACATTTAGCCAAAAACTGGTTTCATTTAGAACCAGATAAAGATAAAGCTGAATACATGAGGAACTTGGTTCCTGTTGCTTGATGACTTAGCAGCCATGTTTGAGTCCCCTCTGGCCCCCAACTTAGGGAAGATGTATTATCTGGGACCAGTTTTGCTGATTTATTCAACACAGGAGCGAAATGCTCAACTCTCTTGCCACATGTATTCACTTCTAATGCAGGCTGTTTGTAGAAAGCAAATCTGCCCTAAAGGATAAACATAGCACTTTGCTGGCACAGCTGTACAACTTCTGTATTCAGGCTACAGCAAATGTTTCTTGCCTGCATTCAAAGCCGTTGCTGGCAGGACCTGTGTTGTCCCTGCACAACGATTGGTTGTTCCAGCATTTCTTGTCCATAAAACCTTCTCCTGCACATGCTCCATCTGCACATCTTAAACACTGTGAATGTGTTGTGTGCTGTGGGATTTATGTGTCTGCTTCTGCTGCCAGCATGGAATATACATCTCTGATGTGAATAAGAGATTCTCAAAATCCACTGTAACGCTGTCTACAAAACACAGGATGAAATTTTATCTCCCCTCTTTGAGACAAAGGACATCTGTGCCCTAGAGTCCCCCAGCTGCTGGTGGCACTGCCCAGTGTGAGGTGGGTGGCCCAGCATGAGCTGGGATGCTGACCCTGCTCTCTGGTTCTGTTCAGTGCTACTTGTGCAGGCTGAGTGCCTGGGTGAGCTGATCTCTGTAAAATATCCCCCAGCCTTATGGGGGGGCTCCTGTCCACCCTGAACCCAGGAATGTGGGCTCTGGGTCCCCCTGCCTGTTGGGCCCTCTCTGCCACACGTGTGGCCTCCTGCACACTCCCAGCAGAGTGGCTTCTGTGGGCACTGCAGGCACAGGCAGCTAGGCTGGCTCAAATTGCTCTGAACTCGTGGCTGGAGCCAGCCCAACTGGCTCTTTTCCCCTTCCCTTCCTCCCCCTGTTTCCCAAGTGGTTTAGGGATCATTTCTGCTAATTGCCCTGTGCCCAAGGCAGAAGGGAGGGGGGAGAAGAATAATGTCATCCTGGAGTGTGTCAGTGATGCCCAAACAGGGACACCTGCCCTTGCTGTTACTGGGAGGGTTGGCCTCTGACTGGTTTTCTTGCAGTTTCTAGGAAAGGGGTGAGCTGAGGAGGTGTGATCAGCACAGGGCTGCTGCTGCAGGGCCGATTGGTGCCCAGGAGCAGCCCTCTCCTGCAGATACAGGGGCTCCTCAGGAGATAGTTGTGTGTCCTCCTGTGCTGTGCAGCTCGCTCTGGGTGGGGCAGGTCATCTGCCCAGTGATGTTTACACTGTAATAAGGTTTTGTGAAAATAAGCATTTAATTGCACATGACCTACAAAGGAATAAAATAGTTGGGATCTGTTCTTGGTTTAAGCTCCACTTAACAGAGGCATGAAACACGTTTGGGATTTTTAAACCTGCTTTGGTTTTTTGGGTTTTTTTTAACCTTTAGAAGTATCAGGAACATTAAGTCTTTCTTCCCTGTTCTTGTTGGATCTCTCAGATGTGTCATAAGCTTCTCAGCCCTTAATTGAAGGGGTGGGGTGGTATATTTTTAACAGATCCCTTCTTCCAAGTGTGTTTATAGGGCTTTTGAGCTAAACAGAGATTAGTTAAAACAAAGCTTTGACACTACAAAAACTGTTTCTCCTCGATCATGTTGGGGTTTTTTACTCATTCTCCAATTATTGAAAGAAACTGAGGGGTTTTTCAATTTGAGAAGTAACTTTTTTGGCTATTAAATTATGCATTAAGAGATAAGTTGATCTAAATGGAGCAGAAGATGGATCAGGTTAGGATTTAACTCAGTTTAAGACAGTATTTTGAGTATTACTTAGACAAATGAACGCACTCATTTGAGTATTTCCTAAAAATAGCTCCTTTCTGAGCAGCACTTTTATTAAACCCAC
The DNA here is from genome assembly GCA_013401375.1 of Spizella passerina. Classification (NCBI taxonomy): domain Eukaryota; kingdom Metazoa; phylum Chordata; class Aves; order Passeriformes; family Passerellidae; genus Spizella; species Spizella passerina. Next base: position 12,923 of record WBNQ01038592.1, on the reverse strand, counting down.
AGTTCTTCCTTTAACTTAATGCCTCAGCAGTCTTGCAGGAGCTCAGACTGCCTCTGTGCTGAAGACCACCCCTGCTCAGCTGTTCTGCCCTGCCAGGATGTATTTGTGTCACAGGACTCTAACCTTCAGGATATGGTATTTGTCAGTCTGAAACGGAGTAATCCTGTATCTGGAGAACTGAACTATAAACAGTGTGGCTGGCTTGGCAGGCCTGGCAGCCACCCCAGCAGTTCAGCCAGCCCAGGGTTTAAGGCAGCACTGCGCCAGTGTGTCCTTAATTCATGATGCTAATGCATCTTTATCTATGTGAAGAATTAGGGAGACAAATATCAACTTAATAGTCAAATTGGAATGGGAGCTTAAGAGAGGTATTTCTGAGGTGGAGGTGAGGTGTTTTGGGCTTGTTGAAACATTTTGCATTGCATGGGTTTTTTAAGCAAGGCCTGAAGTTTTCACCATTGTTTTGAACAATGCAGGAGTCTGGATGATTTTCATGTGTGTGCTGTGGAATATAATTGTGGTGATGAAAGCAAAGTATTGCATGAGAAAGGCAGGTGTTTTCCACTTTAAGGTTTAAAATATGTTTGCAGCAAGAGAACCACTGATTCTTCAGGCAAAAATGTAGCATTCTGTACCTAAATTGGACATATTAATGCATTTTATACAGAATGCTATCTCTAATTTAGATTGCCAGAAGAAAACATTCAGCGAGTTGTTGATCATGCTGGTTTCAAGGATGGGGTGGCAGGAAAGATTTAAGTCTCCAAAGAAGGACAAAATTGTTTCTCTGCTACCCCCTGTATGAATTTTGTATGAATTCAGCATGTTTTTCTAAAGTCTGATACAATCAAGTCCTTAATTCAATGCAATGTTGTCATGTACCAGGATGTTTTCTGTGCAATGGGGTGACCTTGCTTTGGGATCTGCATCATTATCCAGGTAGGAGCAAAAGAAGTGGTTGTGAGTGTTAAACTGAAAGGTTTGGAGATTGCTCTCCTTGCCCAGCTCCTTCAGAATCAGGTAAGATGCTTATCAGGTGGCTTTAGTTGCTGATACCAGAGAGTTTTCTGAGTGAATTTCACCAGGCTTCTCATGTTGGGTTTATGCTATCCAAATATCATGCTAGTATGACATGCTGTTGGATATTGGTGTCAAGTCCTTAAGTGATTTTGTAGGGATTAATTAGAATTAGTTATCAAACAAATATTGTCCTTCAGGTGACAAGAAAAGTATTTATTGTTTTATGATACCAAATATTTGATTACTAACAGGCAAGGAAAGAGAAGAAAATTGTGGCAACATGGAAGGACTTTGCTGAAATGCTTTTTAGGGCAAAGACTTCAGAATGGCTCAGTAGAATTGTTTTGAGTACCAACATATTTTCATGGGGTTTGTTTAAAGTATCCTTGGAGAGGAGGAAGGCAGCATTAGTAACAATAGGTCAAGGTAAGTGTATTACTATTAGTTACATAACAAACAAATTATCAGTTGTGTGTGACAAACCATGCATGGCTAAGACTAGTGCTGACATAAAGGAGTGTTTGATTTGTAGAATGGTCTGGCAGCTGGGAATGTCTTTTTTGCCTTCTTAATAAGTCCAGTCAAACTTGGTGCTTTGAGTGAATTTAAAAGTGATTTTAAACTTCTGTGCATAGCAGTGGAGTAATTGCTTTAATTTTTTTCTTCCAGTATAACAACAAAAAAATCTCATTTCACACTCTGGTCACTTGGTTGATTTTGTTGCCTTCCTGCATTTGGTTTTCTCTTACTTGGTGTCTTTGAAACTTTTGGCTCTTGCCTCTGGTCTCTTTCTGCAGGAATTAGCTTGTTATTCTGCAAAGTCATAATGTGACTGTGACCCATGGTCTTAAGTTTATACCTAGTCATTCTGTATATAAATAAATCCCTGATTAGTTGCTACCTACTTATCCTTCTGTCTTCAACCTCAGATCCCACACTACACAATCAGAATCCTTGGAACATTAGTCTTCTCTGAGTAATACCACTGTCCTTGCTGCAGCTCTGACACCTTAATTTCTCACACTGTCAAGGCCTGAAATGATTTTTGAAACTTTTTTGTATGGCCTGGAAGCTCAGCCTGGTGAACTGAAACAGGGTGGCATATGCAGTGTAAAATGTGCAGAGCAGTGTTGCTGGGTTTCCTTGAGCACCATCAAGTTTTACAGTGGGACAGTTGGTTTTTGAAATGCAGATTTATGGGTTAAAATTAATGTTTTTTTTCATGTAAGGGATACAAATATTCTTCAGCAATTGTGTGGGGATTGTTGCCCTCACAAAAGGGGTGTGAGACAGAAGGGATTTCTGGGAGGCACTGTGAGGGCTCTGGGCTTTTCTCCAAGCCGTAGCGAGGACGCTGCTGTTGTGGAACCGGCGTAGCTGAACCTGCTGTGCCTGTGACTGCATCCTTAGGCCAGGCTAAAGGGCCTTGTTCTTGCTGATAACCCTCCTGTTTCTGACCCAGTACCATAATAAAAAGGAAAATACTTTGTTCTTTTTTCCATTGTTTCCTGATAATAGCCCTGTTGCCCATAGCTTGTGAATGGAAGGGAATGAGCATCAGGATAGAAAGCCACACATTGACAGTTGAAGCTCAATATCCTGTGAGCAGATTTTTTTCTCTACCCATTTTTATCCATTCTGAAGTGTGACACTGGCTTTAATATGCCAAGCAAAATAGTTGGTGATCTGGCCTGCATTTTTCTATGTTTGTGTACTTTTCCTTTATATTGTGAACTTTTCTTTCTTTAGAAAGTGCTGTTACTTTGCCATGTGTCAATCTGTTCTCTGGCAGAATACAATCTCTATGGCAAGAGGATAAAAAGAGAAATCGGATCTACTTAAGGAGTTATTGTTCAAAATGCTTCTAAAAATGTAAATTTCTGTTTATGTGGCTTGAAGAGAAAGGGGAAATCCCAGGGCACTACTTAACAGCTTGGCCTTTTTGATTACAAGTCCCTCCTATAAAGCCATTTATGGCTTTATTTTTCCATGTAGAATTGTAGAAAAAAACTCTGTACAAAGGTAGCACAATAATAAGTGGGGAGACAGTGGCACCCAGCCATGCTATTTTTAGGTGATTGTGTTCTTAACTTGCTGATCTAAGTGGTCTGGACAGTGAGTGGGGGAGACATTGTACTAGAAATGTGTGCTCACATAGCGGAATCTTGTCTGGAGACAGAATGAATAGCAGACTTGGTTATCAGGAGGGCAGTTCAGAGAGTTGTAACTGGAGTATTTTGTAGGTAAAAACGATGCCCTAGTGATTAAAGCACAGTGTTTGCAATGCAGACTCTTACTCGAGAGCTGTCAGCTCTGGCTTTCTCCTCAGTTGAGAAACTGAAATATGTGCAGTCTGTTCTGTATGGGCTTAAGGAAGAAGTGTAAAAAACTATTTTCTGTTCCAAGATGGCAGTGGGGGAAGAAATGCCAGTTGTCCTCAATCAAGTTGCTTCCAGTATTTTTTTAAGCTTTTCTTAAGGAGTGACCTCTCCATCTGAGCAAGTGGTGTACTTCTGGAAACCTTCAGAAAGGAGAGTGTCTCATGGCAAATTTCTGATAATTCCCTAGCCCCTTATCTGTTAACTTGACACTTAGATAGTTAAAGCTGACACAAGGCAACTCTCACTAGTTCACGCTCTGACCTCCCAGTGATGTGGGCCTTTTTCCTTGTCTCAAGCTGTAAGTGAGGCTATGCCTTAAATTTTAGTTCTGCTACTGACTTGGTAGGTTCACTTCCCTCCTGCAGTGCAGTGTTAACTTTGACTCCTCTGGCACAGACCTACAACCATAAACCAGATCCAAGAGCCAATCCAAGATTTTGAAGAATGAAGTCTTCAGGGTAGATCAGTTCCTCTCCCAGCAAAGCTGTGACAGAGGTATCTAAAGCCCCAAATTACCTGTTTCATGAAACCATTGCATTAGTTGCATATGAATAGATCCTGAATGCATGTTTGTAGGTTTCAGCTCGGTGTTTACACATTCCATTATTTCAGGGAGTGTAAAGTGACAGCTGAGAGGAAACTAAGGGAAGATGCAAAACTTCAGTGTGACCAGTTGGTCTATTCCTATCTTCAGTGAAACTTGACAGTGTATTAAAGTGATGGATAAATACCAGTTGTCCAACATGGCAGCTGCTGATCACCTGTGAAGTGTTTTCCTATGCTTTGTGCTGGGTGATAAGTTTTAGTATGTAGACATCTACATAGTACATGTAATTTGTTTGGGATCGTGTAAGCTGGCTTCCCCAGTGATTGAAATAATAATTAAGGGATAAAAAAAGCAGCAAACACCCCTCTCTTTCCAGAATAGCATTGAGGTTAAAACAAAGTAATACCTTTGAGTCCCTTGACTAAATTTAAGTGTATTGAAAGAGATGAGGAATGCAGCTTTGCCACAGGGAACGCTGTACTTACACCTCTTCTGCCGAAAACTTGTCCTTACATACCCTCTTTCTTTGGTCAGGCTTTAGCTTTAGGTTGAGTTCCCCATCAAACCACAGTGAGGGTATTGTATAATTTTACACACTTAAATTAGATATAGTGCATAATTCTAAATAGAACTACACATCATGCATGATAATCACAGTGTTCTTGGAAGTTAAGCTGAATTCAAGATGCCCTAGCCAGAAATGATGACAGTTTTATTTATTAATGCATAGGAACCCCGATATTAGAGCAGGAGCTCCCTTAGCATTAGACCCATGTAGAACTGTGGCATTATAAGCTAATTAAAATTCTACATAGTGCTGTTTATGAAAACAAATTATAATGTGTTTTGTGCTTACTGTCAGTTCTCGGCAACAGGTGCTTTGTTAACAAGAAGCTGTCTATTTCAGGAACTCGTGTTAAAGCGGCTTTTATCTCTTCTGGGTTTGATATGCTTAAAATAAGTGAAACTTATGCTGTATTGAGAGAAGATTACTTATTCACTGAAGCTCAAAAGAAGCGATTACTGAATCTATATCTATTCTTTCAGTAATTATGAGGGTAATCTTGTAAGTGTTTGAATCCTTCTTACAGATTATTTCTCATCAGTGCGTTAAGTCAAACCTGTTTTAAAATACAGCACCAGAGATAGTTTATGGAGTTGCTCTCCTGCATCCCTGTTGGCCTGGTATTCTAAAGGAATTTTGAGAATTCTAGAATCTCCTGATTCTAATTCTATACAACCTCTGATTTCTGAAATGGCCAGCTTCAGTATCTGATACCAGAGAAGGCAGAGTCTGACCCTGTCTGCTCTGTTTCAGAAAGCTTGCTTACCTTTTGTAGAGCATTTTAAAAGAAGGCATTTCTGTTATCTGACAGATTTTAAGCTAACCTTAAATTTATGGGACTGTGAAGGGCAACTCAAGTATTCCTGCAGCACCTGAATGCCAGAATACAGGTATGAGATGGCACAAACTCCAGAGGAAAGAAAAGGGCTCCTCAAGCAATGTCTGAATGTCTGTGACTTGTACAGCTTGGCACCAGTTCAGCCACACATGATGGAAACTGTGTGAGCTGACACAACCAGCTGCTGATGAGCAATTACTGACATGGTTTGGTTTCTCTAATGGGTGTAACTTCTGAATTTTTATTCCTCTTGAGCAGAGATGCTGGAGCAAGCACTCTAAAAGGGTGCTCTTTTAAAAGTAGCTGCATGTTCTGTCACAAGTGTAACTTCATGTAAGGTTTCTGTGTCAGTCTTGTCTCAGAGACAGCCATCTTCCAGAAATGGGCCTGCTCAGCCTGTCTGCCTTAGATCCTGGGTGAGCTGGGGAGGCTAAACTCAGTAAGTACAACTTCATATCTGGAGGGCAAGCCACTCTTCTCTGGCTTGTGCATGGACACACAGTGCTGTGGGTAGGACAGCATGACCACATGGGTGGCTGGCCAGTGTCTTCTCTGTGTTCCTCAGATATACCTTTTGAACTTCTTCACTGTTCCTCCCCCAAGGATGCCAGATCAAAACCAACTTCCTGAAACACACAATATACTCTTTTTCTCTTCACTTTTCTTTGTAACTCACTTAGAAATTGTCTTTACTTTGTCTGAACAACTACAGTTACTGTCTTGCTCTCAGTACTTTTAATGTTTAACTAGTCATGTTTATTGAAGGCCCCTGTCATAGCTTGCTGTAAACAAGCATGTCTAGCTCCAAGGGTTGTTTGCTGTTTTTTCTCTTGAAACCAAGAAGTGAGTTTTGTTGTGCGTGTAGGTTTTGTTTTGTTGTTTTCACTTGCATTCAGGTTGACCTCTCCAAAAAGGCAGCTTTGTCAGCTTAGATTTTCTGATAGTCATCACTGGAGAGACAGAAACTTAGAACATGCTGGTGGTGCCTCTTTCTGAAAGCATTTCTGTGTTGCTCTGGACTGGAGTTTGCTGGATGAATTGGGGTTGCCTACAAATGTATCATGCCACTGGGGAATAAGAGGCTTTTGAATTTTCGAAGTCAGAGGAAGAAATGATGTTTCTTTGAATCTCAGGAAGTTTGGATTCTGTCATATGCAAGGGTCTAATTCTAGTGGTGCTGCAGTGTTAGTCTAGAACAGCTAGGAAGTGTCAATGTACAGGCTTAAATGTACAAACAATGACAATCCTTGACATCCTGACTTGTAGTTTTGCTGCTTTAGACTCAGTTTGAAATGCATGATGAATAGGAGTGTTGAAGGCTTTACACAGTGCTGCACTTAATTTTTTAGGTCTTAGCAGTTAGCAGGTGCTCCATAAAATAGTGGTCATTCCTGCAAAAAACCCAGCATCACACCAGTAGCTCTGTGTGGCAACTTTGTCATTTCAATACAGATCCTTTTGTCTGTACTGTGCCTCTTTGAAATCCAAAATAGATAAAATATGATTCTTCCTACTAGGTAATAAAATGTACCTCTTACATTGCTTGTTAATTGTTGATTTTTTTTTAAGAATTAATCTTCAGTAGAGTAATGATGTTCGTGGAATTGGCCCTTTCTTTGGTGTGTTGACTATACTACAAAGTTTGTAAATTAAGTATGAAAAATTTGCTTATACTTGTTTTTGTTTGTAGACTTTCAGTGGTTACTGCAAGCAATGAGATGCTTTTGCATGAGGTGTGTGAGAGTCTGAGGTACCACTTTTACAGAAGTTAATCTTTGGGTCTGGTAATCCATGCTTTGCAAAGGTTAAGCGTGGTCACAAGTAGTAATTACAGTTTCAAAGTAACATCTATTAATAGTGTATGTAGACAAGCATGGAAAGCTGAGTCCTTATTATCAGTGATCTCCTTGATAGCAGTATAGAATCTGTGCATCTTTGTTCTTGCCTAGCAAGAGTGGAGAGGTTGTAGTGAAATGTTCTCTTGTTCCTTGTGTAACCTTGAGTACAAGAGCAGTCAGCTGTACTCAGCAGCATACACGCTTTAACACTGGAGGCTTTGTCCGTACCAGGTGTTCCTCCAGGGTTTATGATATTCTGGCTCAGATTAGTTACAAAAGTTGCTAATGTTCTGTCCCTTCCTAAGACCTGAACTGTCTCTTCTGTCCATCTGCCACTTTCTCTCATGAGTGTGGTTTTTTTCCACTAGTGTGATTCTTTCACAGTCTTTCTGACATTTTAAATCTGAGATATCACTTTCTTCAGAGTTCCAATTTTATTTATATTTTAGTTCTTGTATGGAAGGATTTAAGCTTGCTAACTAATAAAAATTAGAAGTGAAGAAAAGACTTCTCTAACTCTTTACACCTTCTTGTAAAGTTTCTGCTAGGAGTGTCTAGTGTAAATGATTGTAGCCTAAATTAAGTCTATGCATGAAACAAAAATAAAAAGCTGTTCAACAGGAATAGACAGGAACATAGTAGATATTAAATGACTTGTCAAGTGAGTTAAAAGAACATCTTATGTAAGTCTTTGGTCACTAGCGTGAGTATTTTGTTTTTGTTATGAAGTCATATAAATTCTACTTCACATTGCAATTTAAAACTTTGAGCAGCAAAAAAACTGGAGGCTCAGTGGAATGGGTGGAAAGCTTTAAAATGTATGGATTCTCTTGGTGCTGAGGAAGTTGGAACTCCTGTGTTTTGAAAAATGCAGCAGCTGTGTGTTCTGCTGCTACAGGAACAAAGAGGTCGCTGCCCTTACAGATCTGCTTGCATAGCTGGTCCTTAACCATATTCACTTTTTTTAACTCAAAGCATTCTGATGAAACTGGGTCAGAGTGTAACTACACATGTAGCTGTGCTGGCAAATGTGAACCAGCTGCAGTGCTTTAGCAAGGGTGAGCTGTAAGATGAAATGACATGTCTGACTGCAACCAGCAAGCTGGGCTGAGCTGGAATGACTGAGGCCCCTATTCAAATCTGCCAGTTCTTCTTGGCTCCATAGCAAGTTGCTGGGACATGATAATGCCTTAAAGCAGCTACAAATGACTGCTCAGTGAATATAAATTGGAGCTTTTTGGGAGACAGCAATNAGCAAGATTCAACAGAACTTTGTTCTTGGGCTTTTATTTGCCCTTTGTTTTGATAAGCCTGTAGAGAAATGCTTTTCCTATTTATTGCCTTTTGTACCAGCCTGCCTTTTCATATGGTGGTACAGGTGGTATTGGGTGTCTGTGCCAGTACATGCTGAAAAGTGAAATGTATTTTTGTGTGCCCAACTTTGTGTTTTATTTGTGCTTGGAATGAAGCTTGATATGTTTAAGCAGCACGCATTACCACTTCTGCAGCTCCTTCTTTGCTTCATTAGCACAAAGAGAAAATGACCATTAGTGTTGATGCTATTTCAGTCAGTGCTGAACTACTTCATTATAAAGGTGATTATGACAGAGGAGGGAATATTTTAATCACTTGTTAAAATTGGATTTATCATTTGAGGTGAGTGTCAGGTAAAACTGTCAGTGTGCTGATTTTGACAGTGAGGAGTAGTTCACACTGTGTTCTGCTTTCTCTTTGAGCAGCAGTTTCAAAGCTGGCATCAGAATGGTTCAGACTGTGTCTGCTCTGCTGCTGAGGCACAAGGCTGTTTGGGTGGTCTCAGCATTTGCTTTTGGGAGGGATCCTTCCTATACCAGTCACAGATTTTAGGAGTGTTTGCAGAACACAAAACTGTACTGCAGGGTGTGGGGATCTGCTTGTTTTCCGTACCAGAACCTGAAGTATGAGGGTAACTGGTGTTCAAGAGACCTTTTTCTTTGGGGAAGACAGATGAAGAGAAAGCTGGCTTCTGTGCCAGTTTTTTTTTTTTTCTTGTCTAGAATTGGGGGGGAGCAGTGAAAGAGATTATTCTTAAACCTTGTGTGTTTAATCCTGCTAAATGCTGCTCTCTCTGATCTTACTGATTAACATTTGAAGCCTATAAAGCTGGGGTATCAGTTATTTGAAACTAGTGGCATATAAACATTTTAATTAAAGGGAAAAGAAGAAAGGGGTGGGGAGGAGGACCAATATCACAGTGCCTGTTTTGTGGGGAGGAGATGTCCACAAGTATTTTATTGCTTGCTTCACAGAGTATTGGAAGATGTCTCTTTCTCCAGAGAACTTGATGTCCAGAAGACTTGCTCTGCTTTAGTGTTTCTACAGCTTCAATTTATACATTTTATAGGCATATCCTTTCCATATTTTTTGCTTGGTACAGGGAGGAATTTACTCTGAGGATGTGATGGTGAGGGAGGAAAGTAGGGCCTGTAGCAGCAGCAGTAAGAGGGCATTATTAAATGAATGAAGTTGTGTACTGCTGGAGTAACAGGAACAGGTAGACTGTAAGCACCTTATTTGTAGGAAAAGGAGGACTTAGCCTGCAGAAGTGTGTGCTGCCATGCTTCTAGTGACAATAAATATCTTTAAGAAACAGAGGTAATTTCAGCTGAAGTTTGACAATTTTTAGCTAATACAGAAAGAGGGTGTTTATTCCATAATCTTCAATGAAGTAGATGTTCTGGGATTGCATTGAGAGGAGTTGTTTAAAGCTCTTGCACTTCCCTCTAGTCTGTTCCGTCTCATTAGGGCTTGTACAACTGGTTATACAACTATATTGTAAAGCAAAGCAGGGAATGTGCTTAAAATATTGTGAAGAGCTCT
>WBNQ01038588.1:0-19715 GCA_013401375.1 Spizella passerina | reverse complement strand
CAGCCTGGAGAAAAGAAGGCTTTTCAGGATGAGTTTCATGGAAGCATGTTCACAATCAGATATACAAGCAATTTTCTGATCATGGGGAGGAAAAGGTGGAATGAAGAAGCACAAGACAAATGGAAATGACTTAATTGTGTAAAATCCCTAAGAGAAAAATTAATATAAACTTTAAACAACACAGTAGTCCTCTCCCTGACTTTTGAATATGTCATTAGAAAGTCATAAAATACCCCTAAATCAACATAAAAAGAAGTTGCACCAGCAAAAGTAGGCCCATTGTGTCAACAGGATGCCTCAATTGCAATAAGGAGTTCTCTGTGGAGAACATGAGTGCTTATTTACATCACTAAAATTTGAATTCAGTAAGCAAATTTGTATTACTCCAGTTGTTTCTTTTGCTCATTTCTTTTTTTTTTTTTACATAGTATGTAGAGCCAATATAAGAAAACCAGAATATGAGTCATACATACATGAATCCAACCCAAAGTGAGGAGATCATACTGATCCTGAATACCAAATAATTCTTCCACGTTCTCCATGTCACAGTAGTCTGGTCCTGCAGTTTGCTTTGGCACTATTACATGTGTAATAGTAAATTCATTATGAGTCTGCAAAACAAACATTGACTTAGGGTGGAACAGACTGCCTAAGGAATAAATGCTGAATCAAAATCTGAAAGATGTCAGCTAACAAAACAGTACAGCTCCACTGATTCCAGCTCCACTGATTCCAGTGCAGCAGTACAGCTCCACTGATTCCAGCTCCACTGATTCCAGTGCAGCTCTACCAACACACTGTACCTAAAAATATGCCTTAGCATTTTATCATGAAAGCATACAGGGCAGTATTGGTCACAACACAAGACTGTTGTATTGAACTGTTCTCAGTGATCAGTGTGAAAAGACTGTCCTTTAAAATAATTAAAAACACATAAAAGAGTTTTGAGAAAACTATCATGATTTTCGGTGAAACAAGACTAATACTGCTGTTCTTTCCCTTCATGCAGTTCAAATATACTTGGGATCATCTAAAATTCTTCATGTCAGCATCAGCCATGCCATCTTTCCCTGCTCTCAAAGGACATTAAGTGTAATCTAGGTCAAAGCAAAAAAAACCAGCCTGAAAATCAAATGTTCTACAGCTTGATGGGGGGATTTCTGTTTTGTTGTGCCATTATTCATTTGATGACTCCAGTGGATTCTGGCAGTCTTTATATTTCATTGTCCTGTAACTAAACCTCCCTTACCTTAGATGAATGCCAGAGAAAGTACTCGAAAAAGCCTGCATTGTGCAGCATGCTGAAAAACTTGCTAGGCTTTACAGCAATAGCAGCATACTTTGAGCAGATATTTCCCCAGTAAAGCAAGCCCACAGCGCTGAAATGACCACTCAGGTTATAATATGAAGTTCATTACATGGAATGCTAACCATTTATATCTGCTTTTGCTCTGAAATCAATAAATCACAGGATATTACAGCACTACCACGTATGTCTTCCCTATACAGATATGAGGGTTAAACTGTACCAGTTTTCCACAGAGAATTCCACATGTCTCTATTCCTCTTACTGTATTTGCCTCTGCCAGCAGCAGAAATTTGTGACAGAGATCCCTGGGCAAAATGACACCTCTGAGTGCTTCGGCCAATTGAGCTAACCAAGAATAAAAAGAAAAAAAAAGAAAAAAAAAGAGAGAAAGAGAGATAAAAAGGCATTTACAGAAAACAGCTAACACAATGAAGATCCCTAAAATAAGGAAATATACACAGTGTATTATACAATATTACCACAAGTGGAAGTATTATACTTACCACATCATAGACTTCTAATGAGAATAAATCTACAGGATAAGCACTTCATCTAAACTGAAGTCACTAATCCACAAGATACACTCACTAGCCTGTCCCTGAGGTGACAGTCAGCTGGGATCATCTCCCAGGCCAAGGCTTTCCAGGGGGAACCACTGCAGGTTCTGTTACTGTTCCTTTGAAGCCCATGGAAAGATTCAGACTCCATTTCACAGGAACACTAAATCTCTAATCTCTGTATCCATCCACTGGTACTCAACTGGAAAATGTGAAATTGTGCAACTCCTCCTCTTAAAATGAAGAAACTATAAGGAACTGCTGTGTTTGCACAAACCTGTCCATGGTTATTTCAGTATGGGCATCCTCACAGTGAATAAAGACATATGCAGGCAGACAAAATAAAATAGGGAAAAAAGAAATGCCTGCACTTACTCTGAACAGCACTCAGAGTAGCTGCTGGCTTTAAGACCCGTTCCACGGGCGGCGAATGTCCAGCACAGCCAGAGGTGCCGCGTCTCTCCTTTTTCTCCAGCAGTGCTGCAGATAAGGAGCTGTTCTCTGGTACAGAAACACAAGACAGCATACTTCCATCTATCTGTTCAGACATAACCACACTCTCTTTGATTTTCTGGTCTCGAGCTAGCTCTTGCTTCTTAAGTTGATCCTCAAAGAACTGAAACTGCTCTGATTCGAGCTGCTGCTGCCGCATGTGTGCGATTCGTTTCTTCTCTGCCTCTATTAGCTTTTGGTGCTCCAGTTTCTTCAGAAATTCAGTTTTACATTTGTTCTGAAACATACACAACATAGTGACATTCTCAGAACACCAAAAATGCTAGGAAAAATGGAAGGAAAGGAGCAATCTAACAGTTCAATAAAACCATAAAATCCTGTCATTAAAAAGGAACTCTTTTGGAACCTGGTTACTGAACTGGAAAATACAATTATATCCCCAAAGATAGGATGGAAAAAATAGCATTGATGGATGGAACAAAAAAGATGCTTCTCAGATGCTTTTTCCAAGACAAGTTTTTAAGCTATATATTCTGTTTTCAGTGGCTTCAATCTCAATCCAAAGTAGAGCACATTTGGAGCCAAGGAATCTTTTCCACTTATTGACATGAGTATCAATTTCATTCTCTTTATAAGGCAGAATCAGAGTATACCAAAAACCTATTTGGATATTTGTAGACACTTATTAAGCAAATATAGCAGCACATGTATTTCCTAGCACACATTTGCATTACTTATTTTTAAATGACCAGCTGATTCTCAAGAAGAAATGAAAAGTCATTTCTAAGCAGCTCAGGAAATTATTAGGTTTTTGTAAAACTGGCATTTTACTGCTTAATTTTCAAGTTTTATATGAAAAATATTAATTACATTTAATAATCATATAAAACTTACTTTGTGTTGCATGTATTCTTGATATTCTAAGTTATATTTTTTTAAAAGATCTCTTTTCAGTTCGTCTGTCCGTGGGAATGCAACCTCCTTCAATTTCTTTGAGGTGGGATGGGGAAAAAGATAAATAAGTTTACTTTTCACTTTAGAAAAGAGTCACCTGGAAAACAAACTCAGCTGTAACATAGATTTTTTAAAAAATACAAACCAGAAAATAACCTGCTCTCCTCACAAGGAAAAAAAGGCAAAAGAGGAAATACACACTATATCATCAGTTTATGAAACTTCTATAGTACATTGTTTTCAATAAATATATTGATTTACACTAGTGAAACATGTGACATGGCTGCTTCTTATGTCAAGGAAAGATTAGTCCTTTTAGTAGGAGTTTGTTATCTCTGTCTTGTTTAATAGGAGTGTGATGACTAATGTTTTTGTTGTAGGCGTAATTCTTACAAAAATGCTAAGACCAACTTAGAGAGTTTCAGGTAGGATCATTGCATTTTTCTCTGGAACTTACCAGTCAGAAATATGTCTGAATATGCCCATTTCGAAGTGGGGGAAAAAAAAAAAGGTTTTTTTGAAGAGATAGTTATACCTATAGCTTTCTGTCACAGACCTGGCAAAACAACATTTCTTATAATACCAATAGAACCAATACCCAATGCTTTCTACTCATGTGAAGGCTGCTACAAAATAATTCAGAGGCTGTAGGCAAGGGAGGGAAAGCAACCATGTGCTTAAATCCTGCTGAGTGCCACAGGAGAAAGCAATGTTAGATGCCCCTTCCCAGTAGGTATGTCCTCCTAGTGGACCACAGTCAGAACTTTGGCATGGATTGTTTTGGTTTTGAGTAAAACATTCAGTTTAACAGTGGAGAAAGCAAGCAAACATGGGGGCACAGAGCAAGAGACACTCATGGTCCTACTAGCAATTCTCACTGGGCAGTTCCAGCTGTTTTAAGTTCAGTATAAGGCTATACTTAAAATTTATTTAGGATTTATTTTCTAGAGGGAAAAAAAACAAAAGTAAAACTATTTTGTATGGAAGTGGAGGGAAAAAATCTGGTAAAAAGTAAGTAAATACATATATGGTAATAAAGAACAAAAATATACTTTACTTATTTAGCAGAGTAAGCAAATACTGCACAGGCACCAGTAATGCCACACATTTCTCCTTCTGTTTGCAATAGTCAGTTTGGACCATTATCCATTCACATAATTGGGACCAGAATCAAGCTAAGTACTGTCAACATATGCATTTTTAATATGCAAACATTCAGAAATAGATGTACCTGGGCTCCCAACAACCTACCAACTTACTCAGATCATTCTCATTCACGTTTTAGATCAATAATTTAATTTCCAAAACAAAACATGTATGAGTAGTGGAGAAAAGTATCAGAAATTGAAGCTGTGATGGCTGCTATGGGTGCTCTGGGGAAAAAGAAGCTATGGCCTATATGGGCTGGGAAAAATGAAGAGGTTCTGAGTAAAACATTTCATAAAGACCAGGAAACCATAACCCTACCTTAATAATATCTTGTTTTTCTGGTACTGCACATTGGTGATAGTCTCGGTGACTGGGCAGCTTTTCTACAAACAACCTAGAAAATTAAACATGCATGTGTTTAGTAGAAGAATATCCATAATAGCTCTCATGTTGGCAGAAAAATCAGTTTCACATAACTGCTAAACACTGAATTCCAGATGACTTGGACAAGGGTTCTACACACATGTTTAAATTAACACATTATGGTATTGACTTGTATGGGACACACAGAATAAGGACAGAAGATTATTTTCCACATCTGATATATTTTGGTTTCCATTAGTACTGGGTTAAGTTAAACAAAAAGCAAAGCCACTCTCCACTGTAGTCAGTGCTAGTAAATCCTATTTCTAGTCTCTTTATCTGTTCTTAGCCAACAGGAAAAAAAACCAATGGAAGACAAGAATGCAACACTGACTGTCACTAAAGCAGGTATTTTTACCAGACCAAGCTGCACAGATAAATTATGGCAACACTCAGCTGCAAAGAGTTTCCCATGTACAGCTGCTATCATCCTTGCAGCAATTTGCCCAACATTCACCTCCAGACCCTCTTTTTATAGAGATAGATGCATTTGAAAACAGGTGGGCTAAGAAAGGCATGGTCTATTTTTCAGAGTATGAGGAAAATAAGGAGGGAGGAAGGATGTTTCCTTTACAAAAATTTTAAAATATGCACAGTAAAGAACCCCAAACCTTTCCAAAGTAATAAAACAAACCAATCAATCCTACAGCAAAACTAGCTAGGTTAAAAGTTTAAATCTGCCAGTGATATATTTTTCAGCTGTCTATTTTGAGAGTTGTAATGAAAGCTGGCCAGATTTGTTCTTTTGTGGTAAGGAGAATAATCATGAACATGCATTGTAGATTTTGCATTTATTCCTGTAAGAAACATTAAATTATAGTTAATTCTTTTGGGGGAAAAAAAGTAAAATGAAAGCAATAAAACACTTTTCTCATGCTTTTTTAATTATTGTGCAATACTATCATCCTTAAGATCAGCAGATGCTCATAGGACATAACTGCTAAAGGATTAGAAATCTTATTTAAACATTGCTTTTAAAGTCAAAAATTTTATTTAACCAACATGCTGACATGTAAAGAATATGGGGGCAACAGTGCTCATGGTATGGCTGGGCAGAGTAAACTTAAACCTCTGTGTGTTAATTTAATTCATGCCTGGCAGTTCACACATGGATAGGACAACTCCATGAAAAGGTGGCAGGAAGTTTTAACAAAGCCCACGCTCAGTGCAAAATATCTCCAGAGAACAGAGCTGTTCTGCAAGAACACACTAAACACATTTCTCCTTGTGTAAAGGGGTTCTCAGGGCAGCTCTCCATTGCAGTTCACTCAGAATTACAAGCTGTAAAGGCTGATGATCTGCTCTCTTACGTGATGAACTTGTTGTAGAAGACAAAGGCGTTCTCCAGGTTGCCCTCCTCCATGTACACAGCAGCCATGCGCTCCATCTCCACCCCCGAGCGGAAGTAGCGCCGCGGGGTGATGTCCTCGTTGATGCTGATGTTGCTGCCCAGCTTGCTCAGGGCACGCACCCTCTCCTCCGGGCTCACCGAGATGTCTGTGTGGTCAGGAATAGCCACCAGCTTTCTCTGGAAATGAACAGTCTCGTTAGATAAGACAATATTCCCTTTCACTTTCAGTAAGTGGTCTCAGTCAAGAAGCTCAAGGGAAATATCCAGCTAGTTTTTTTCTGAAAATAGGCATTGGTTTCTCCACCTCTAGCCACAGTTGAAACGTTATAACATATTTCTCAATTGCAAGTAAATGGTGATCAAAAAGAAAAGTGATTTTATTCCTTCCGAAAACAACAACAAAAAAGGGTAAAATTAGGAAAATACCTGTGGAAAAAAAAATTAAGTAAATTGCTGTAGAAATTACCAAAGGCAGTATAAAGTGTGTCCTCTTTAAAAGCCCCCCCAACATGAATTTTACAAGGTTCTATCTTAAGTTACTGGAATAATTTGATGGATGTCCTGAACACTCAGACTCCTATTACATGACGTATAGCATTTGACTGCTAGAAATAGTTCAGGAAACAAAGAGCAATAAGTTCCTCTGGTGAGTCAACAGTTCACTTCAAATATTCATTTCCAGTTTTAAATGAGGCAGTTAAAGACTAAGAAGTTCAAACTAATTACTGAAGAAGAAGCACAGCTGCTTATTATGGTCATTACCTTCCAGGTAATTAATAAATAAATAAATGGCTACTGTAAATTGGTTACCTCTTACTTTGATGAAATTTTTTACTCTTCCTATTCAAAATGCTCATTTGAACTTCTTAAAACTCTGGTTGCTGACATTCCATAAATCACACATCCAGAAATATAATAAATTCCAACAAAACTTTCAGGCAGCATGCAGGAAAAGACCCATGGAGCTGAGAGCCACCACTGCTAAATTGCTCTCTTGAAATTTTTCCTAATTGAAAGAAAAGTTGCTCAGCCACAGAAACATTTTTTTATAATACATACCAATGAGCTGACAGTGAATGGCTGCTCCATGTTGCTGTCTGCCTGTAAACCAAGGAGATTGCTCTTTTCCTCCAAAGTCTCCATCTGACTGAAAGGCCAGTACCAATCCTGAGCTCAGTATTTGCCACCAGATGTCTCAGGGTTTAACAGCCCAAGGGAAACTGGAATATAGGTATGCTGATTGTGGTTGTGTGCTGGAAAAAATAAGTCATCCAGATTAGAAATATATTCAAATGTCACATAACTTTGCATGCCAGCACCCACTCATGACTTTGGTGGCACAGTACTTACAAATTTAATAATAATTTAAAACTTACCAGGTGTCTAGAATTTAAATTGGGAACGCATAAGGGCTTACAGTGCAGTTGTGAACTAGCTGACCTGTACTACGGTTATTTCAGCAGATTTGAATACAATAAATTATTTTTACAATTTTTATAGCAACTTAAAAACGCACTAACTTTCAAGTATTAAGTGAAAAACACAGAAGTTTGAGGATTTAGAATCTGTGTTTCCTTGAGCATATGTTTACAAACATATTTATAAAAAGTATGAATCTGGTATCTTAATTTTCTGCTAAGATTATGAGAAATAAAACTTTATACACAAATTTGTATCAGTAATATAAAGCAGAAAAAACACCTCAAACACCATGTGTTCCACCTGCACAGCTTGCTGGTTTCAACACTCAAAATACAGTCAACTCTGATGAGCCAAGTAACAAAAATTCCTCCTTGCACAGCTTTGAACAACTAAAGAGAAAAAATGTAGATGTTGTGGTCATCAAAAAAACAACCCAAAAGGAAACTAAACCAAAACAAGGAAACTCAACTCCGAGAGAGGAATGAAATACTCAAATTACACAGGAAATGTGAAAATTAAGTTTCTAATGTGTTTTTTCACTTGTGTGCTCAGTCTAAACAGATTTGATCCTGCATGTCATAGGCTCTTCATAGGTTGCAATAAATATACTTATGCTTTGTAAAAACATAGAGAGGGTTCAGCAAAGATATTTTCTCAGCACACTTCTCTCTAGAGAGAGGCCAGAGGACTCTGGGTTGAAGAAAACAGCCCTAATGTGTTTCTAGATGCTGTATTTCTCAAGTATTGATTTTTGTGTATGTCTCTTCCTCGTTTTTCTTCCAAAAAGCAGTACTATCTATCAGATCAGTCCTTAATTTTAACCATTAGTGCAATTAATTTTTAAGAAGTTTTGCTAATTAAGGTATTCAAACTGCTTGCACAATTTGTAACCAAAAAATAAGCAAGGCTTATACATCTGAGAAAACAGCCTTAGTTGTGGTTGCAGTGCTAATAAAAATAGTTCTCTAAACCATTTAATTTTATGGAGATGGAACTCTGGTGTAAATGATCACCTTGGCAGGAGAGCCTATTCATTGCCTGTTCACAAACTGCAGAAAGCTCCCATGGGACAATGATAAGGAAATATTTCTGCTTTAGCCTACTCCGAGAAACTTTCTGCTTTAGGGCTTGTTCCACCTGAAACCCTTCTGCACTGAAGCACTGTAGATGTGGAAGGCTGTGAAAGGACAGAGCTAAAAGCTTGGCCAGTGCACAGTTTGTGTCTGACTTCTGGCCCTGCAGCCCAGATTCTAAGCAGAAATAAAGCATTCAATGAGAGACTCTGCATGCAAATGCTTTGTGGAACTCAGGAACAAAAACCAAAAACCAAACAAAAAAGGACTTAAAAAGCATATATTTTACAAATATTTATCCATTCACTTATCCATCACTTGTGAATTTTAAATTTTATTTCCCCTAGAAGCATCTGGGACAGCTAAAACACTTGAATGGAAGAATGGATTTGGTCTAAAATATGCTTCCAAGAATAACAAACTGCAAAATGTTCTAGTCACTCATGTATATAAAAAATCGTTCAAAAGTTAAAGTGCAGAAATGTATTTCTTTCCAATTTCTTATTTCATTTACCAGCTTCTGGCAAGAAAGCTTTTCTGTAGCAGTTTTTCATTCTGCTTTCAAGGCTTTCTCCCTTAGGAGTCCTTCTGCAAAGCCTGGAGAAGAAATGGACATTAAGGACAATGCTCATGAGATGGTTCCCACTGAAGACATGGAATATGGATCAAATGCTTCTTTCAGCTGTTACCACTCCTTGGAGACCTTTCAGCCCAGCTGGTAGGCAAGTGCAAAAAAGTTATTGCAAGTGGCAAACTCAGGAGCCACTAATTAGGGGTTTGGGTGTTTTCTTGGGGCCAGTATTCCCAAAGAGATTTCTGTTAAAGAAGTCTATGGTATTCCCCCACCAAAATCTCTTTGGAAATGCCACAGGAAGGCATCATGGAACCCTTTACTTGCAAATATTTCTCAACTTGACTGGCTCTAAGAGTATTAAAATTATAAACACAATTCAGTCTTCTTTAAACCTAAAGAAGCATTAGTTATAATTAGTTTTTAAAGTGCAATACCAGGTATTTAAACAAGAGACATCTGGTAATAGCAGAAACTCACACTTCCTCAAAATTGTGTCAGAGCCTGGAAAGGATGAAGAAGCTGTGCAACAGACATAAGACATGTCACAGTGCACGAGCTTAGCAGAAGAATGCCTGCAGATAAAAGAAGAAACTGTCTTTTTAAATTTGGTTTCAGGAACATACTAAAAACGAGATGCTGTAAATAATGAAGAAATACTAAGATGAATTTGTATCCCTTTTACAAAAATGTCAGATTCAAATACATTCACTATTACAGGTGGTAGGGTAACTTAAGAAAAAAGAACTCCTATAAAGATTGTGGGCTGACTTATGACTGCACTCCAATAAATTATACTTAACATGTGGACGCACTGGCAGAATTCTGCATGATTAAAATGCAGAGAGCTAAGTTTTACTGCAAACACCACCAGAGGCATGTGTGCCAGGTGCCTGGAATGCCTGTGTGCATAATGCTCCTCATGCTCAGCTCCACAGTCACCTTCAGCTGCTCCAAGGGCACGGCACTGCCAGGGGCTCCCATCACCCTCACCCTCACCCTGACCCTCCTTCTTTGTGCTCTCACTTTGCTGCCTCCACCGACTTCAAGGCAAGCTGTAGCTGATCCAAATTAAAATTAAATGGGATTTTTATTTCATTCTCCAAAATGCAAAGGAGCAGGCAGAACCATGAAGCCAGCAAAGCAGAGAGGTTTGTCACTTTCTGAGGCACTGCTGTCCTACATTGACATGAGCTGGCTTTGAAAGGGCTCCCTGAGAGTTTGTATAGTTCCTACAAAAATTGCCCAGGTCTGGCAATTTTGTGACTCTGTTGTCCAGAAATATACTTCACTTTACAAGAGTAAAGAGAAATTCAAATACCAAATCTCTCTGTATATCTGAAACTAATTATACTCAAATATACAAAATACTTATGCTAATACAGTCAACTACACTCCAACCTCAACCAACCACAGGGGATAAATACCAATGCTAGCTTGGAGCTGTCTTAGTCTATTATACTCTAAAATGCTCAAAAATCCAAGAGTGAAGATGCTTTTCTACTTCACTATTTCAGGCATCCCAGTTAACTTAGATGGACTTAGGTAATGTTTGTTTGAGGAGAAATGCCAGGACATTTAGCATTCAAATTAAGTTTTTTTCTAATTATGAGTTTTCTGATAGTCATTACCAGATAATAAGAATATTCAATGGTTAAGAAACTTTTCTTGATTTCATTGGGAACAGCACTTCTCATCAAATCCCATTTCCTCCTCAAAAAGCATTTGTTTTCCCATATGTCCCATCTTATTATTGTATGTATTATTCCTTGACAAATCCAGGTTCATTAAATCAAAGCCATTCAGCCACAAGAAAATAGAGCAAACTGAGAAAAACAGCATTTTAAATGGCACAGAAAGTGATTCCTTCTGTTCAGGCTAACAAGCATGGTACCAAGTAGCAGGGAAATGAAAAGCAGAGAGAGCAATTTTAAATGAAAGTACATGCCAAAAGTAGTACACGAAGACAGAATAAGCATATCAATCATCTCAGGAGCAGGCTCATGAGACAGAGGTGGTGTGAGAAGACCTGGGGAAAGCATGCACAAACAAAACCTTCTGAGAGCTGCAATATCCCAATTCACCACAATTTCCCCAACACCCTCAGGTTTGCTGCACACCAGGCACGGCCAGGCTGGCTGGAGGTGGCCAAGAGAGGCACCCTGGCTGTGCTCAGAGCCCATGCCCTGCTGGCTTTCCCTGTGACACACGTGTGGGGTGGCAGTGAGAGGTGACACACATGGCTGCACGGCTGCGGTGCTGCAGGAGCTGCACGGGTGGTGTCTGCAATGCCTGCAGCACAGCAGCCAGGGCACAGCCTGGCACAAGGAGCAGGTCGCTGTGCCTTGCTGGGACAGACCTGAATGCCCTTCCCTGATGGAGCCTGGCTCTGGGAGGTGACTGTCCCAGCCAAGGCAGGGACACCAAGCAGGACCATGCTCTGCCCAAGGACGCCCACAGGGGCTGTGGCACCCCAGTGGGAGCTGTGCTGCTCCAGCTCTCCACAGAGGACACAAAAAGAAGCTCAGGGCGTCAGGACCTCCCAGAAACTGACTGCAGAGCGCTAGCATTGAATTTCAGCCCCTTGTTGTCATCTGGAGGCTGCTTTCCCCTCTTCAGTTCTCCAGAAGAGGTTGAACGAGCAATGCTGCTCGTTCTTGAGAGGTTCCAAGAACTGCTGAATGAGCTTTTGGATTTTTAAACAAGTAACTGAGTAACTTGCATAAATATTATTAAAACATATATAATTTTCCCTTTGTAACATTAGTTACTTTGAAACATTTGAAACTTGAAACTTTGAAAGAGTTTCCTCTTTGTAACACATTTTTAAATTTCAAGGGAATTAATTATAACAGGGAATGCACTGCTGCCAGCAATATTTATCAATATTTTGATTATTTATCTTCCAGAAAAATCTTTGTTAAAGAGATCACTGGCAAAGTTTTCCAAAGCACTTTCTTCATTCAAAGATTATGTTAAAAATAATCCATGCATTGATTTATTCTCTGAATATTTTTAATGGTGGATTATTCCAGAATTACTCATCCTTTTGTTTGATATTTTTGCGGAATGTAAAGCCTACATGAGGTTCCCACCAAAATCATTCACTTCACTCCATTGGGATCAGGATTCTTAAAAGTATATCTAGAAATATTTGCTAATATAGAAGCTAAAATGTAGTATAGTTCTTTTTGAAGCTACTCTTGAGAGAACTGTTCTGCAGCCATCCCATGGCAAGAAAAAGCTTACTTTAATATTGCCATGAGAAGTTAGCACAATCATACTTCATGTTACTATACTAGGAAGTGTGATGATTACAGAATCCTAGAATAAAGATGCATGTCAAACTATAAGGAGGTCAGTCCTCATTAAAATAGCCAAATTAGCAAGTGCAAATAACACCTTTCAATTACCCATAATGGAACAAAGTTGTCTCAGCAAACTTTAAATAGGTCACACCAGTGATTGCCGGATGAAGGTAAAGGACCATTTCATGCCAGTAAGTCACCCATGAAGCAGATACTCAAAATTCTGTACTTGGAAGTGGATACTCAAGTGAATTTGGTGAAAAACAGGTTAGAAATACAGGCATCTAGCACATTCAGCTCTTTTTTAAATTCCAGGCCATGTATTGGCACAGCACATGATTATTTATATACACACACACTTAAGTTTGATATATAAATATGCTAAATACCAGCCTAAATAGCAAAATGCCTTCTGTTGGTTCTCTCCAAAAAGAAACAGCATATTCATCTGTCAACATGCTTTTTGTAACAAGCATTCATCATCACAGCAAGTGATTCAGCTGCTATAGTAAGCAGTCTCTTCTGGAAAAAAGACCCAACAAAGCACTGAATGTCATGGGGAGATGATTCTCTTGAGCAGAGGAAATACCCAATCCACAAAACTCAACAGAATGGCCTTTCAATGAAAGGAGTCACTGCAAGGAGCCAGCTCCTGAAAACCCTGTGCCTTTCAATGGAGAAGTTGCTCTTTACAGCTACTACTAAGCTGAGCTCTAGAAAAGCCCATCTCAGTAACAGCTCATAGCTTGACAGTGCTCCATTTAAACAGCAGCTCCAAGACCACCTCCCAAGCTCCACTAACTACCAGGAGCAGCTGCTGAGCTATACAACCATCTCTCCTAGAAATGGGGCAAGAACATTTCCTCTTTCTCACTGGTGAAGGACCAGTGCCTCCCATGTCCCAGCACACCACCCAGAGCCTCTCTGTGTCACTGGAGGATTGACAGCAGCACCTTCACCTGCTTGGGCACTGAGAGGGAGAAATCAGGGGCAGGGAAGATCCTCCATGCACAGGTCTGCCAAACCCAAGCCTTGCTTATGTGTTTAGGCCACTCAGTGTTGTACCTTGCATCACAAAACTGAGCTTTATTTTCATCTGAAAAATGAATAGGTGACACAAGGGTATGTTTTCCCACTTCAAAATGAAGTTTGAATTAATTGTCTGAAGACTGTTATAGTTCTGCAAATATCTGAACAACTGCAATTAGTCAGTGTAGTTTCTTGAATATCATTGACTACCTGTTTTCCAAGGACAGCATTCCTCTTGGCACAGATACAAACATCACTGCATCAAGAAACTACGTTAATAAAATTAGATTGCTACTGGTTCTAAGACTCTGATAAATCACTACAATATGCAGATAATGTCCAACATGGCACATGCAAGAACCTGATGTCTGCTCCCTACAGAGTATGTGAATGCAGAGCCCACAGGCTTCTCTCTCCTGTTGCTTCACGAGACCTCTGACTGGCAGCTATTTTCTCATTCATTTTTATTCAGGCTGTTTTGAAATAAACATCTAGTATGGTTGTCCTACTACAACACAACCCTATGCATTTGAGCTGCATGGATGGCAGCTTACTACCAGATTTATTAACAAGCTCTCTCTGTAATGATATTAGTGACTTTTAAGAGAATGTCCTCAAAAATGGACTGGAGATATTAAACATTCAAACATTCACTTGTGAACTGACAGTTCTTGCTCTTGTGGATTCTTGTGTTAAAACAAAACACAATCCTTCCTCCCCTCTCCTTTCTTTAGTGACATCATTCAGTTTTAGCAAAAAAACATTTTTAACACAATGGATAAATATCAACCGTGCTAGAATGTCTTGGATTACAAGCAAAATCTTTCTTAGGCAGTCAGCGAAATATTACTTATGCAACACAGAACAGCATCTTTCCAGTGACCCACTAAAAGGATGTTCTAGACATGATGTAGAAAAACAGTGCCATTTCCTTCCTTTGGGAAATCCACAACAATCCCCCAAGAAAATTGCACCAGGGCACAGTAACCCAGAAGAGGACAGAAGTACAAGAAAGAGCTGTTTTTATACAATTTGTTCTTTGGTGATTCAACTGATATACTGAAAAAAGGAGATACTTGCAATCCATTACATCAGTAATAAAACTAACTTCCACCATGAAGACAAGAAGCTGTGTTGCTAAGGGAAACAAATGAGAGGTTAAAATCAGCACAGAGGCCTGCAACTTCATACACTTCTGAGAAACAATGAAAGCAGGATTCCTTGCAAAGCCTTGGGTGTCACAGATTTTTTTTATCTGTATCCCTATTTCTCTGAGGGACAAGGTCCCACTAGGCTAGAGGGATTAAGAATCTTCTTGCTCTTCCTATGAAATGCAACGATTTTTTCTGGCAAAATATATCCTACCTCAATTTAGAACACTTGAGACTCCATAGCATCTAATAAGGACACTTGTTGATTGAGTGAGTAACTGGTTGCAACAATCAATTTCTGTTTCTATCAGATGACAAATTCTTATTCTTATTACTTTCTATATCTCAAAATACAGGGGACAAAATAAAAGTGAGCCAAATTTATTTGACATTTTTGACAAACAAATTCACAGTTATTTGAAGCCTATTAAAGTATCTATAAAGAATAAAGCTTGTTTTTTTGGCCTCATATCTAGAAAAAATAATTTGAGGCAATAGTTCAAAGGATTCTGACTGTTTTGTACACAAATGGTTAAGTAAGGAAAGGTAAGAAATGGATAGTGAGATTACCTACAGGATGAAGTGTGATCAATCAGTATGAACAACTACCATTTTATCTGGCATGATTTTGTTGTACAATGTTTATATTAAAATAACACAGTTAGTTTATTTCATAAGGAAATCTCTGACCTTCTCCCCTGTTCCAGATGATTCAGGATGTAACATGCTATGAAAAAAACAACCCAGGAAAAACAAGAGGAATGTCTGGTTCTATGAGAAGATTTCTGTGAGCTTTAGACTGCTTGTTCTACTTGGATAGTTACAATATTTCGTTTCTCTTACTTAAGTTTCTAAGATTGACAGTGTTAAGCACATGTTTTATAGCAGCACTGGCTGTAACACACTCAGCTCACAGGGCTGCTTGACAGTCAGCTGAATGATCCAGAATACCAAAGCTGAGCATGATGACTTCTGGTTAACATTTTGTACGCCTGCAGGCCAACAGCTTCATCCCAGTGCAGCTACCCACAGTCTACCTTTGAGCCTTTCACATTATCTGCTTGTCCCCTCAGGATGAGCCCATTGATCTTTGCAGCCTATACAAGCTCCTTTTTATACCAACATCGAGCATCAGATGTCTCTGAAGGCTTTCTGACAGCAGTGCAGAGATGCTAACGGGTCAGAGATGCTAAAAGCTGCTCCTACGCTGATTGTGTGCAGAGCCCACAGCTTCCATAACGCAATTCCCTGTGTTGTGAGCTGAATGTGACTCATCCAGAGCTGCCAGTAGGAAGTGGTAGGCAGAGGGTTGTGTCTGAGGAGCTGCCTGACTCACAGCACTTCTGAGAGGAACCAGCACCTGGGCAAGATTGACAAGCCTGGGTTTTTATCATAGGATTTTCTTTGCAACAACAGTACTAAGCCACTGCACAAGGATTGTTCAGGCACTGCACGAGCAAGATAATTTTCTTTCATGGACTGATACTTCTATTTATAATGGAAAGCATGACCAGAAAATATGTTTCCTGGCATGACATTTTAAATGTTCTAATTTTATTAAAATTGTATAGACAAAGACTTCCTTTACATGGCAGCAGACTAATTTTCAGAACAAAAATTGGAAGCGTAACATTTGGTGCAGAAATAAAATTTCAGGAGTGTGATAAAACCAGAAAAAAGCATTATTCATACATGTCCAGCAAACAGAAACCAAAAACTTATTTTTATACGGTATTTGTTCAGTGCCTTCATGCACAAGTCACCTTGCCATTCCCTCAGCAGCTGAAGAATTTACAATATCCCTCACCTTGAGCTATACTGTTCCTGATCCTGGTGATTAACTTCCAGGAAAAGCCTTAAGGCCTAACCTTCAGAAGGTTTAATGCACATAAAGAAAACCACACAAGAAATGCCTTCACAGCGTCTGCAGAGCAATATCAAGCAATACAAATGACTGCAGGATTGATCAATATAATTTTTAAACATTATGGTACAAAATACCCCCCTGCATTTACAGCCATTTCAAATACTGTACACACACACCCACACAAGGACCCCCAACTATGAAATTGGTACCTATAGAATTATACAGAATTTGGGATGAACGCTTCCTGCATTCCTACAGTATCCTGTGATCTATGAAACTCCAGACTTGTAAACACTGGCCTTTAGTTTAGTTATCCAAACATTTAGCACTTTGACATGCAATATACCAGCTGCAATGCATTTAGTACATGAGAAAACTCATGTTTCAGAGTAAACTGCCCAACCAGCACCCACAACAACAAACCTGGGCTCCATTCAATGAAGTTCTGGGTCTATATCCTATTTTCTACGACTTGGTTTTGTCTAAGGCAAGTCATCAATATATGCTACCTACAGTTTTGGACAGTAATCCATTTAAGCCTGCAACGAGGAGAAACCTCACTTCTGTGCAGACAGAACTTTCTCAAAGCTGGTCTTCACCGGGGGAATGAATGTCCTGGGAAGTACAGTGTCTCCAAGATCTCATAATCTCACTGCTTCCCATTGTCAGCAGAAGGTGGGGGGTTTCCTGCCCATGACTTCTCAGAGCATTCAGAACCACGTGCATATTAAACACAAATCATTCCAGATCAAGAGGAATTCCCCCAGAAGAGAGAGACAACTGCCTGAAACCGGGCAGCATGTGCAAGAGAGAGACACATTCCTCAGTGCACTTCAGAAGGACACCTGAGATCCCACAGAGGTCAAAAGGAGGCAGGTACAAAACCAAGTACACGAACAGAAAAAGCTCATCACAGAGTTACAGATGCTCAGCAACTACAATTTCTACTGGTTTAGATTCTTTCACTTTCTACTCCGATGACCACCCTTCACATATATACGGAAATAATTTAAAGCCGGAACACTGTTATCAGTTTGATTTGCCTCTGGCACACGGCACCATTCCGGACTCCCACCACACCGCCCCAGCCCTTTGCGAGCCGCAGCGGAGTCAGCAGGACGGGACGGCCGGGCTCGCTGCCCGCCGCCCCCAGGATGGGCACAGCCCTCACAGCCCCGCGCTGCCCCCGCCGCTCCCGCCGGGTCCCGCCCTGCCCGGAGGGGAGAGGGCTGTCCCGAGAGGCCTCCTCGGCTCCGCACCTGACACCTGGGCGGGGACGGGCGCTACCCGGGCCGAGGAGCGGATGGAGCGGGTACCGGCCCTTGCCGCTGCCGCGGCCCCGGAAGGGGTCCCGGCCCTTGTGGCTGTGCCCGCAGGGGCCGCTGGCGCAGGCGGCGGAATGGATGGATGGATGGAGGCGGAGGCAGCGCCTCGCCTGGCCGCTCTGCTCCCGCAGGGGCAGGGCGGTGCTGCTTACCGGCTCTCGCATCCGCGCTGGCGGCGGCTGCCGCGGACAAAGCGCGGGCCGGGGGGAGGCAGGGGCGCCGGGCGGCCTGGGCCTCCTCTGCTTCTCTCTCTCTTCTTCCTCCTCCCGCCTCGCCTCGCCTCGCCCGGCCGGGCCGCGGAGCCGCGGGCGCCCTGCGCGGGAGCGGCCCCGGGCGGGCGGGCAGGTGGCGGCGGGCACCGAGCGCCCTGCGCCGCCGCAGCCGGGCCCGTCACCGTGCGGGGCGAAGGGAGGAGCCTGCGCCGCGCCGGGAGAGCGAGCGAGCCGTGCTGCTCCGCGCTGCGGGCTCCGGCCGGCACAGCCCCGCCGCTGCTGCCGGGGCTGAGGGCAGCGGGAGCGCCGTGCGTGCGGGGGCAGAGGGTGCTGGGGGCAGCACGGTCCGTGCGCACCTGGGATGTGCCCCCTCCGCGTTCCCCACGGTCCCAGGGCCAGCCCGGCCATCACTGAGTCAGTCTTTATGTGCTTGGGTACCGGAGGGCATGCACACCTCAGCTGCGCTCTCCTGAACTTTGGGAAAGGCTTACTCAGGGGAAACAGTGTTAGCAGCGTTGCGGAGGAAGCTGTGGGTGAGGAGGAAAAGGACGAAAGATAACTGAAGGTGTGGTTGGCAGTGTGAGGCTGCTGTACCTGGGAAGAGGCATGCTGGACAGGAGGGCCTTCCTCTGAAGCAGAAGAGGTAGGCAGGGTTTCTGAGGAGGCAGGGCACTGCTGTGGGCTGGCCTAGATTTCTGCTGGCCTCTGAATGTTCAGCCAATGCAGCAGATAGTCACTCCGTGATAAGTTTGAATGACCTTTATGTTGTCTTTTTGCTGAACTTGTTTAGCAGGTATTGATCATATTGATGCCTTTCCTGGACCCCAGACCTGAACACAGAAGTCTAGACATTGTCTAAGGTACTTGTATTTAGCTCATCCTGCACCCCCATACACAGTAATGTATTTTTCCTTCCCTCCTTTCATTGTGTGTGAGGCTGTTCTGGCTGCTTGGCTTGCCAGCCCTGAGGTACCACTCCTGGTGCTGGTGGCTGTGGAGTGACACCACAGGTCTCAGTTCTGTCCTTGAGAACAGGAGGGACTGATTTGGGCAAGCAACAAAAATCCAGTATGTTCAAGCACCTACCTTGTTATCTTGGATTTGGCTGAGAGAGTTCTGAAATAGAGGCTCCAGTCTATGCCATGGAGGGTTTTCAGTGGACTGCTGAGTTAATCCTGTCCTGAAGCAGCCATGGAAAGGACACTTTCAGTGCTGCAAGGATTTTGTCTGGATAGCTAACAGTTTTCCAAGGGGAAGTGTAAAGATGGCTATTCCTGTTGTCCCAGACCCTGTGCATTCCAGGACTGCATTTCTGATGGATGGCAATAAGAAGATAAAGTTTGGTTGCAGGAAACTTTGGTAAATGGAGAGCATAAACTGGCAATCTTTTCTAAAACTCAGTTATGTCAGAGGTGCAACATTAGGCTGAACATTAGCCTGATTTAGGTGTTCAGTATTGAAGACACTACACATGGTGCTCTTCCCCAAGAACTGTTGGTCACTGACCTGAATGTTTCCCTGTAACCTTTTGCAGGGTGTGTCTGTGGCTGGTTCTTCTATA
>WBNQ01038587.1:0-25638 GCA_013401375.1 Spizella passerina | reverse complement strand
CTACTCATTTTCTGTTCAAATCCCTTTTAGTTTGACAAAAGATTGGAAGTTTAAATCCATTTGCTGTCTTTGTAATTGCCTGCTGCAGTGGTTTCCAAATGTGGAAAGCATAACGACCTCACTTTCTTCTTAATGCCTTCTGTTACCTTCTTACTTTTGTTGCCACTCATTTTTTGCCAACTGCCATTAATTCTTCAGCTCAGCCAGCAGAAGAAATTCTAAGAACATTACTCTTCTGATTCTGTAAATACAATAGTTCAGCTTATTTAAAGTTAGAATTGCCATGTGAAAGTGATTACTTCTTTCTCTTTGTCTATGTGTTTGGTATCAAGTCACAGAGAATGAATTTAGGCTACAGGATTGCTTTTTTAACATATGGTATTCCTGAAATATCTTTATTTTCTATCAAGGTCTTAATTTATGACCAAAATACATGTTCAAGTTGCTAGGTGAACACTCTTGTTTAGGTAGTAAATATGTAGATAAGGTCTGTCCCTCTGTTTAAACTCTTCTTGGCAGGATTCTTATTCCTTGCGACAAAAATAAGATGAAGTAATAAAAGAGTAATGAATAAACAGATAATAATTTACCATTAACTGAGATGGAAGCAATAAAAAGAGTATATTTTCTTCTACATTTAGATAAACCCAACCTACTACCATATGCTTTTCCTACAGGCTATACCAGTGACAGCAGTAATAATACAAGCTCTCCCCTAAAGTTGTTTAGTATATAATAATTTCATACAGAGCAAACTATGCTTAGTAGAGTCAAATGCAAACTTATTCCATCTGTAAACAGAGCAGAAATGTCACACTTAAATGAAAACAAATTGTGCCCTGTGACTGAAAACGTATTAGAGGTTAGAGTGGGGAGTTGGGCTTGATGATCCTTATGGGTCTCCTCCAGCTTGAGTTAGTCTATGGTTCTGTGAATTGCTGCCTTCCATTGTGATAATTTGAGAACTAATCTGGAGAGTTCTCATATAATTTTCATGACACTCTTGGAACAGCTGATGTATTGTTGTGCCTGGGCCAGAAGACAGTAATTGGCAGGCTTATTTTACTCCATATACAAAACAGGATCATGTGCATGATAAGCAGCTGTGTTTCAGGAATGGGAGGCAGAAGCTTCCAGCTGAGGGATAGAGGATGTCATGAGGTTCATCTGAGCATGAAATCCTGAAGC
This sequence comes from Spizella passerina, assembly GCA_013401375.1. Lineage (NCBI taxonomy): Eukaryota > Metazoa > Chordata > Aves > Passeriformes > Passerellidae > Spizella > Spizella passerina. The sequence goes on along the minus strand of WBNQ01038587.1, from coordinate 24,450 downwards.
ATTTCAAGAAGTAGGGTGCTGAGAAGCAAGTGTGAATCTTTTAGTTACATTGCAAAAAATGTAATAGAGAGATACTGCGCCCAGTTTTTCTGTCACACTTGATAGTTGCAAGAAAAATCAGAGAGAAGTTCTGAAAAGAAGCTACAAAAGAGATTAAGTTGAAGAGTGGTAAGCTTAAAGAGCTCAAGTTGTTTCATTTCCATAGAGGAGAAATACTCAACATGGCTGTAATGAACATGTATTTCATTTGGAGAGAAGGCTTTTGCAAGTAGAAAATATTCTTAATATAGCAGAAAAGGAAAGAGAAGAGAGAGAGAGAAAAAGACCCAATAGCAGAAATCTGAAGGTAGACAAATTCAGTTGTGAAACACAGTGCCCTTTTCTAAGCGAGAACTTCGCAAGGATCTTTTGTATTTCCACTATCTCTTCAGTTCTCTGTATTAGTTTTGGGTATTCTTATTAAAATCTATTCTGCAGGTCATTTAGAAATTATTAAATTACTCCCAGAATAGTTGACTGAAAATCTGTGTTTACAGTTACAACAGTTGAGATGTGAGTGTATTAGTAGTGAGCATGTAGGTAACTGACTGAATAGCATGTAAACCAGGAGATGGCATGATTTTCCTTCCCCTCACAAAGTCAAATACAGTTAAAATACTGCTGTAAATCTGAACACTGGTGCTCACCATTTAGTTGGGACATCCTTTAGAGCTTTTCAAGGTTGTCAAGATTGCGCCCCATGGCACTTATGCAAAATTGCAGATATACAAGAAGTTCTGTTCAGTGTGGTCTAAAGTGTTAGGTAGAAGAGTGCCATGCAGAAGTTAGTGCTGCTGGTGTTCTGTCTTGAACTTTTATGTAGCATCCATCACTGCATTATGTATGGACTTTTAGCAGAGCTAGGTAAGAAAACCGAGGAAATAATCATTTTTCAAGAGAAAATCTGCCCTGATTTGTTACCATAATTTTCTACCAGAATAGAATATTGTGAATGTTTTCTCATCTATCATTGTGCCTAGATTTGTTCTTTCAGTGGGCAAAGATGATTTCTTTGATGCAAATACAGCAGCACATTCCCTAGCTTTCTTCAGGCTCTTTGGGAACCTTACCAGACTCTTCAGAAAGTTTGCTTAAGTCTATTACAAATCCCAGAATTGCAGAATCATTTATGTTGGAAAAGCTGAGACCAAGTCCAACTTTTAACTGAGCACCACATTATCGAATAGACATAGCACTAAGTGCCACGTCCAGTTGTTTCTTGAACACCTCCAGGGATGGTGACTCCACCATCTCCCCATGAAGTCCGTGACAATGTTTAATAACCCTTTCTGTGAAGAAATTCCTCCAGATGTCCAGCCTGAACCTCCACTGATGCAGCTACAGAAAATTTCCTCTTGTCCTGTACTTGCTTGGAGTAGAGACCAACCCCTGCCCTCCTTTCAGGCAGTTGTAGAGAGTGACATCTGAAGTAACTCCTAAGTCTCCTTTTCTCCAGGCTGAACAACCCCAGCTCACTCAGCCATTACTCACAGGACTTGTGCTCCAGACCCTTCACCAGTTTTATTGACCTTCTCTGGGCACACTCCAGCACCTCAGTGTCCTTCTTGCAGTGAGTGGCCCAGAACTGATACAGCATCAAAAGTTGTGGCCTCACCAGCTCTGAGCACAGGGGGACAATCCCCGCCCTGGTCCTGCTGGCCACCTTATTGCTGATACAGGCCTGGATGCCATTGGTCTTCCTGGCCACCTGGGCACAGACTGGCTCCTGTTCAGCCACTGTCCACCAACAGCCCCAGGTCCTTTTCTACTAGGCAGCTCTGCAGTCACTCTGCCCCCAGACTGTAGCACTGCATGGGGTTGTTGTGACCTCCATATAGTTGGTGTGGGCCCATTGATCCAGCCTGTCCAGGTCCCTCTGCAGAGCCTTCTTCAAAGATTTATGAATCATCATGTGACTAATGATCATTCTGGACTGATTTATAGGACTGCTTTTGTTGGTGAGGAGGAAGCTAGTTGTGAAATGAGGTATTGCAAAAATGCATGGTGGCTTTCTCTGTTTGCTCTGTCTCTGAATTTGCATAAGTTTTACTCAGACCGGGCGTAAAAATGTTTTTCTTTTTAAGTGCCAGCACTGAAAACCTTGTACTGGGTTCTGAAAAGCACTGTCAACAATAAAGTTTTCTCAGGCCAAATTGTTACAATTGAGTAGACACCTTGTCTCCAGAAGGTTTGTGAAAGTGCAAATAAGGGAGGCATTTGGCATTCCAGAGGGAAACTTGGAGATAGAATAGCTTTGCTGATGACATATGAGATTGACTTGCATCCAACTTACTCCCTCAGAGCTGTTGGGTCTGATAATAAAAAAAATAAAGAAAAGAGTTACAAATCAAAGTCAAAGCATACAATTGTTTCTGAAGCAGAAATATATGACTCACAGGCAATCTATCAGTTGAGTATGAGGCTGCCTTTCCTTTGAGTCACCTTAAACATGTGTCCATTTGACATGGTCTAGCATTTACAAAATAAGTATATTCAACCAGGTACAACAAATAATTTGAAAATTTACAGGGCTGGTGAGTTGCAATTAGGAGCTTGCTTGCACACAAATGACTTTCCCAACCTGCTTAGGCACCTGTGCAGCTATAGGGTCAGGAGTCACAGAAGCATTTAGCACGGCTCTTCAATTGGTAAGGATGTCACCTATTGGGAACTCCAGTTCAGGTGCCAATCTCCTTTGGATGCAGAAATCAGCCTGATAAACTTTGCCCTTTGTCTCTTCAGTTCCTGCCTTTTTGTCTTTCCCATTCCCTATTTCTGTCAGCAACTATTTTCCATCTGTTACATCTCCAGTTATTACTATTCCAGCTGATCTTATTTCATGTTCTGAGATAAAAACAACTGCAGCATCTCATAAGCTGCAACTTTGGGAAATAAATGATGAATTTCAGGTTTTAGCAACAACAACCAAGTAACAGGAATTTGCTCCCAGATGAACCTGGGAAGAAAAAAAAAACAACCCTGCTTGAATTACTGTCCTGTTTAAAGCCCAATGTTATATGCAATATTGGCCATGCAAAATGGGCTCATCACTTGTAGAATGAGGTGCAGCAAGAGAGAAATTATGGTCAGCTTCCCCAGGGAGGTACACATTCAAGTGCAGGGGTGAAAAGATTTATTTTTAATCAAGTGGATAATCCTCTTCACTGTGCAATGGGAATTACCTCAGGTATAAACATTAACCACTGTAACTATTAAGTATGAGGGAATATTAGATTAATTATTCTGTAGATGTGAAATAAACTGCTGCGGCTTTTGCAGCATGTAAAAAGGACAACGAGTCAAGAGTCTAAATTGGGTATTTAGCTCAATACACAGAAAGATACTTTGATTTAGTGATCACATGATTTAGTGATAACAGTTACAAATTCAGGGTCTAGGGTATTGAATCATGTTAAATAATACTCACTTGTTCCATTTAACAATATTTAATGCAGTGATTGGAAATTCCATAGTGGGCAAAGAGAGCTGGGTTGACATCTCAGTGGTTTTTATTAAGATTTGTCTTACCTAACTCCTCTGGAATAATTTAAGAGTACAAATACCATTGTTTTCAGTGATAATACATAAAATTTCTGTTCAATGTTTTTATTTTGATAAAGATTGTTTCTTTTGTTTTGGTTGGTTTTTTTTTTTTTTTTTTTTTTTTTTTTTTTTTTTTTTTGGGGAAAATAATTANAAATTATATATAATACTTCACTGAATTCAGTTGTGATACCATGGAATAAAATTCTGGTTTTATACCATGGCTATATCAACTGGTTTCCACAGTATTTCCACAAAACATAAATAGATCAAGACAACACATCTCTTATACAAGTTAAGCATTTTTCAGAATGTATAAATATTATTTTGTGCCTCTACTTAGATTAAGGTTAATATTGTTGAAATATCTACATCTGCTTTTCTTCTCACTGTGATGTTTACCACCTAATAAAAATGCTGAAGTTACTGAGGAAAGATGTTTAATTTGTTCTTGCTGCTCAGTTGCATGTTGCATCCTATTTTGTAGTAAATGGCATAATGTCCCAAGTGGGCTGCCATACTGTCAGATACATTATTTATACATAACATTACTGGTTAATCAATGAACAAAAATGCAGGATTCTTTTTTCCCTCTTTTCCTGTGACATCTTTAAAGCTACAGTAGAAAAAAATAATTTTGCAATGTATTACATGGTTACTCACTTTTAATTATAGCTTCAGGAGTTTCCTGGCACAGTTTACACCATGCATCTGAGTAAATTGAATGTGATTGTTAGACAAATGCAGTAACAATTTGTGCAGTGCAGTAATTTATTTAAATATGTAGGCTATCCTTTCTAGTTAAAAGTGAGCAAAACATATTCCAGCAAACGTTTTAACATATCTTTTTACAATCCAAAATGAAAACTGAGTATCCAGCTCATCATGATTTTTCATGTGTATTTACAAGAGAGATAGAATTTAAAAAGTCACTTGAAAACTCAGCAATTTTAGAAGTTCACCTTGCATTAAAGGGAAAACAGACTTTATAAGTGAACAAAGAACTGAAATATGAAAATATATTTGTGCAAACGAGAAACACAGCTGTACTGTGTCACAGTACTTCAGGGGATTTTTGTTTCTACTTCAGCTTATTCTGTTGTATTTTGTTCATAGACATTTCAGATCAATACAAAATATTCAGCTCTGTTCCAGTGATTGAATATGAATACATTATGTGCATACAAAAATAGTGATAATCTATGTTGATACAATAGTTCATTTTGCATTAGTGTCCTAGATGGGACAATGTTAAGAAGCAATTTAAATGAAATTCATTTAAATGTCAGCTCTCATGCTTGCGATTTTTCTATAATTGGTTATTTAATTAAAATAATTCTCATAGTCATTAATTTAGACTAAAACTTGCTGTGCACTGACATGTTTTAATTACATGGTATTAACAAAATTGATATGCTTTAAAAAAGCATGGTTAAATTTTAAACAAGAATAAATTAGAAATCTCATAGATCATCCTACTTAGAGTATTAGTAGGGAAAAAGTCAGTCATTTAAAATGTTTATTATAAACAAAGTCCCAGCATTATTGTGCATGCATCATATTTGGTTCCTGCTTCAGTGCGAGGAGACTTTTATGTTAACACAGCACCTCCATCTTCGAATTCCTTTAACCAACACACAATAAATAAGGTAATGAACCAAATTAAATATTAATAGAAATCCACATAAACCACGGAAGACAGACACAGAACTGACGTTTGAATTATATTATACCTTTGATATCATTAGGACAACATATTAATGAAGTTTTAAAGGGTTGAATCTTTATCTACTGTTCATGAAGACAAAAAGGATTATATGAGCTTCCTTATAAAAGGCAGATAAGGAATGGAAAAAATTAAGTATTCTAGTGAAACTACCTGAACAGTATAGAAGAACTAAAGTCTTAGACACTGACTGTGCAAGGTAATCCACAGACAAGGAGCCACATGCCTTTATGAAGTACCCTGATGTCAAAGGAACTACTTCCATAAATAAAGTAGGTACTTTGTTTTCAAGACTGGATTATACTGAAAAGTGAGAATCAGAATTTTATCTCATTGTCTATTAATTAGGCTAGGTCTATATTACTTTGACCTTTTTAATATTCTATGATTTAATTGGATGATCAGTCTACCTCAGCCTATGATTGCCAATCATTCTGCATAATGTACTTCTACTCTTTCTTACCTTGACGTGTGCATGTTCAGACTCTTGTTAACATGAAATTATGATTTTATTGTGAACTCCTGATTCCCAATAATTGATTTGTGNTGTTTGGGGCAAAATAATGAAAAATGATCGTGTATGAACATGGAGATAAATATCTGATTATAAAGTCAACTTTTGCCAGACAAAAAATTTTCTTTTTTCCTCCTTTACAAAAAAATAATAACAATAAAAAGTTCTAATATATTAATTTAATTTGAATTAGAATACCAGCACAGCACAAAGGCAGCAGTTGTTAAAAGATAATTTACAAATCCTTCAGTACATAACTGCAGTGATATCTCTGTGTTACAAGTTAACAAGAGAAAATTATATATAATACTTCACTGAATTCAGTTGTGATACCATGGAATAAAATTCTGGTTTTATACCATGGCTATATCAACTGGTTTCCACAGTATTTCCACAAAACATAAATAGATCAAGACAACACATCTCTTATACAAGTTAAGCATTTTTCAGAATGTATAAATATTATTTTGTGCCTCTACTTAGATTAAGGTTAATATTGTTGAAATATCTACATCTGCTTTTCTTCTCACTGTGATGTTTACCACCTAATAAAAATGCTGAAGTTACTGAGGAAAGATGTTTAATTTGTTCTTGCTGCTCAGTTGCATGTTGCATCCTATTTTGTAGTAAATGGCATAATGTCCCAAGTGGGCTGCCATACTGTCAGATACATTATTTATACATAACATTACTGGTTAATCAATGAACAAAAATGCAGGATTCTTTTTTCCCTCTTTTCCTGTGACATCTTTAAAGCTACAGTAGAAAAAAATAATTTTGCAATGTATTACATGGTTACTCACTTTTAAATATAGCTTCAGGAGTTTCCTGGCACAGTTTACACCATGCATCTGAGTAAATTGAATGTGATTGTTAGACAAATGCAGTAACAATTTGTGCAGTGCAGTAATTTATTTAAATATGTAGGCTATCCTTTCTAGTTAAAAGTGAGCAAAACATATTCCAGCAAACGTTTTAACATATCTTTTTACAATCCAAAATGAAAACTGAGTATCCAGCTCATCATGATTTTTCATGTGTATTTACAAGAGAGATAGAATTTAAAAAGTCACTTGAAAACTCAGCAATTTTAGAAGTTCACCTTGCATTAAAGGGAAAACAGACTTTACAAGTGAACAAAGAACTGAAATATGAAAATATATTTGTGCAAACGAGAAACACAGCTGTACTGTGTCACAGTACTTCAGGGGATTTTTGTTTCTACTTCAGCTTATTCTGTTGTATTTTGTTCATAGACATTTCAGATCAATACAAAATATTCAGCTCTGTTCCAGTGATTGAATATGAATACATTATGTGCATACAAAAATAGTGATAATCTATGTTGATACAATAGTTCATTTTGCATTAGTGTCCTAGATGGGACAATGTTAAGAAGCAATTTAAATGAAATTCATTTAAATGTCAGCTCTCATGCTTGCGATTTTTCTATAATTGGTTATTTAATTAAAATAATTCTCATAGTCATTAATTTAGACTAAAACTTGCTGTGCACTGACATGTTTTAATTACATGGTATTAACAAAATTGATATGCTTTAAAAAAGCATGGTTAAATTTTAAACAAGAATAAATTAGAAATCTCATAGATCATCCTACTTAGAGTATTAGTAGAGAAAAAGTCAGTCATTTAAAATGTTTATTATAAACAAAGTCCCAGCATTATTGTGCATGCATCATATTTGGTTCCTGCTTCAGTGTGAGGAGACTTTTATGTTAACACAGCACCTCCATCTTCGAATTCCTTTAACCAACACACAATAAATAAGGTAATGAACCAAATTAAATATTAATAGAAATCCACATAAACCACGGAAGACAGACACAGAACTGACGTTTGAATTATATTATACCTTTGATATCATTAGGACAACATATTAATGAAGTTTTAAAGGGTTGAATCTTTATCTACTGTTCATGAAGACAAAAAGGATTATATGAGCTTCCTTATAAAAGGCAGATAAGGAATGGAAAAAATTAAGTATTCTAGTGAAACTACCTGAACAGTATAGAAGAACTAAAGTCTTAGACACTGACTGTGCGAGGTAATCCACAGACAAGGAGCCACATGCCTTTATGAAGTACCCTGATGTCAAAGGAACTACTTCCATAAATAAAGTAGGTACTTTGTTTTCAAGACTGGATTATACTGAAAAGTGAGAATCAGAATTTTATCTCATTGTCTATTAATTAGGCTAGGTCTATATTACTTTGACCTTTTTAATATTCTATGATTTAATTGGATGATCAGTCTACCTCAGCCTATGATTGCCAATCATTCTGCATAATGTACTTCTACTCTTTCTTACCTTGACGTGTGCATGTTCAGACTCTTGTTAACATGAAATTATGATTTTATTGTGAACTCCTGATTCCCAATAATTGATTTGTGGGGCCAAATAGGATGTATACAAAAATGTAGAACTTTATTAATTCCAAAACAATATAAATTAACAGTGTTGCTTTTTCTGGCAGCCAACATATAAAGCATTTATACCTCTTCCAGACCTTTCCCTTTTGATCTTCAAATTCCACACTGCACATCCCAGAGCCTAAAATGCTGCTCAAGACTGCGGCCTTACCCAGTGTCATTTGCTCACCTATCTGACTTACAAAACACACTGTAGCAAGAAAACGCTGCCGAAAAGCAGCTCATGGAGAGTGCTTCATGTTCTCTTACAGTCTGAGGACTGTATCCAAATAAGTGTGGATGTCTAGAGGTGAGCTAATGATTGTAGGCTCTTTATAGTCAGTGGAGAACAATACAGCAAAACATCTTATTCCAAAGAGACTCTGTGTTTGTTTAGATGAACTGTGCTCTAGAGGTGGCTATAGTTTTTCCATTCATTATGAAGAAAAGTTTGGACAAGGTCAGAGATTTGAGGTTCAGCTGGATGACTTCCACCCATTCTGACTGTATAGATGCATTTGCTTTAATATTTTTTGTTTGGTTCTGATTTATACATAATAGATTATCTTTCTATATATTTTATGGATATAAATTCTGCTCTGCAGAACCATAAATTCTTTGTGTCTCTCAGCCTTTAGAGTCCTTATCTTCCATATGTGTGTGAAGAAGTGAAGACCTGTTATTTCTGCAAGATAATGGGAAAGTTCCTAGTTTACCAAGAGAGCACAGGAAGCCTGTAGCAGAACCAGAAACAAATCCACCATCTAAGCTCCAGGCACCAGCAGAGTGACCCATACTTCCTGTTTTCCCAAGTATGACTTCCTTTCTGTTTTGTGGCTGCACTGATATGGTTTTGCATGAAAGCAGCAGCACAGTTGTCTTGTCTTGTGAGCTGATGGGGATTCTGACTTCTCACTTGGATCATCCTGTCCTACGGCCCTTGCAATGAGGCTGGCTGCAGGATACCTCTCTTACAGCAGATTAAAGTGTGATTTTAGCGAAGTGTGTTAACTAAATGTGACTAACACAATTAGACCACCAGCAAAAACCAGGAGAGATCATTATGATACACACCGGCATTCAGCAATCTGAATGTTGGTGTGTATCATAATGATCCTTAGTCAGTTGTAGTCCAACTTCCAGAGTGTAAAAGTGCTACCTTGACTTGTCTGCACTTCTCTGCATGAAGCAGATCAGCTACAAGGTTATATAGTATCTCTGATTATCACATTTTCTTTCCTCATTGCTAACATGCTTCCTGAACTGTAAGTAGCCCATATTTACATTGTAGAAAATCATAGAATCATTTAATTCATTTAATTCTGCTATCACCCTTCTTCAGCAATGAAATTCTTGAGATATAGGACCCACTTGTGCACTTATTAACTCATTTTCAGGGTAAATGAAACTTTTGAAAGAAGAGTTTGCTGATGCAAACACATTTACCCTCAGACTTTTTTCCAGGATTTCTTCAATGTGAAAGTATTTTCAAGTGTATGTAAACATAATTTGTTGATAGCCTCCCTGGAAGGTTTCCATCAGAGGTGTCTTCAAGACTAAGAGGAGTACATTTTCAGTTTAAAATCTATATGCAACTTTAGCAGTGAAGCTTGAAATTCAAGAATTCTTGAATAAGATCAACTCTGTCAGATTCTAGATTACTTAATTGCTTAATACATTGCTTTAATTGAGAATATTCTCTCAGTGGATATCTAAAGGAAAAGGAAAAAAGAAAAAGGGAAAAAAAGCAAAGGTAGCAGTGACTTGCAGCTTTGTTGTATGGAATGTTAAAGACAAAAATCTTCCTCCTGAGACAGCAAATAGTTTCTGCCTTAACAATAGAATGGCAAAATAAAATCTGCAGCACTTACAAAACAATGTAACTTGTAGCATCACAGCTATGCATCTGATCTACATTTGGGCTTGGTAATATGTTCTAAAACATGACCNAATAAAGTAGGTACTTTGTTTTCAAGACTGGATTATACTGAAAAGTGAGAATCAGAATTTTATCTCATTGTCTATTAATTAGGCTAGGTCTATATTACTTTGACCTTTTTAATATTCTATGATTTAATTGGATGATCAGTCTACCTCAGCCTATGATTGCCAATCATTCTGCATAATGTACTTCTACTCTTTCTTACCTTGACGTGTGCAGGTTCAGACTCTTGTTAACATGAAATTATGATTTTATTGTGAACTCCCGATTCCCAATAATTGATTTGTGGGGCCAAATAGGATGTATACAAAAATGTAGAACTTTATTAATTCCAAAACAATATAAATTAACAGTGTTGCTTTTTCTGGCAGCCAACATATAAAGCATTTATACCTCTTCCAGACCTTTCCCTTTTGATCTTCAAATTCCACACTGCACATCCCAGAGCCTAAAATGCTGCTCAAGACTGCGGCCTTACCCAGTGTCATTTGCTCACCTATCTGACTTACAAAACACACTGTAGCAAGAAAACGCAGCCAAAAAGCAGCTCATGGAGAGTGCTTCATGTTCTCTTACAGTCTGAGGACTGTATCCAAATAAGTGTGGATGTCTAGAGGTGAGCTAATGATTGTAGGCTCTTTATAGTCAGTGGAGAACAATACAGCAAAACATCTTATTCCAAAGAGACTCTGTGTTTGTTTAGATGAACTGTGCTCTAGAGGTGGCTATAGTTTTTCCATTCATTATGAAGAAAAGTTTGGACAAGGTCAGAGATTTGAGGTTCAGCTGGATGACTTCCACCCATTCTGACTGTANTTTTTTTAATTGTCTTCTTTAGTGGTTTTCATAATTTCCTGCAACAGAAAGAGCTGGCTTGGTACAGAAATGCATTAAAGAACAGTACCTTACTGCCATGTATACATGAAGTCTTAGAGCCAGTAGGAGGTCCAGATTTGTATATATCAATATCTTTGATTACACCTTCAAGCCCAGCTTTCCAAGAAGATTAAATTATGCAGGAAATAGCAAGCTCAGGAGTTGTGCACTGAATAATTTTTGTGTGATATGATATTTTAATTTGTTTTAATTATCATTCAGTAACTGCTGTTAGTCAGATGATCCTCTTTAACTAGTTTATGATCTGCTGAAAACGAAGAAAAAGCTCTTGTAGAATAATAGCAACCTTCAAGCTATAGGTACAATGCAACTGATCTTTAGTTAAAATGCACAACTACAAGATAGAAAACATGCCATTAATAGAAATAAAGAGTAATAAAAGTGAATAGGAAAAAATTACAACAGTATTTTTTTTAACCACCATGAAAGAATTTTTCCTTTTAGATGAGCCACTATAAATTTCTCTAAAACTGACATTTGAGGCTGAATCCAGGTGATTCCAATATGGAACTAACTTAACTGTTTGTGGTCTTCCTGCAACTTTACAAATAGCTTTGCTAGATAATATGAAATAAAAATTTAATTTGCTCATCTGGAAGTGGAGCTTTCAATAAAATATGAGTTTGTAGGGGAAAAAAAATCTTCTACATACCTATACACATAGGAGGAATATTTATTTTTCTCTATTATATATGGACCCATCAAGACCAGGTTGGATGAGTCTTTGAGCAACCCGGTCTAGTGGAAGTTGTCCCTGCCAAGGGCAGAGAATTGAAACAAGATGATTTTTATGGTCCCTTCCAACGCAAATCATTCTATGATTCCATGAGCTCTGGAAATTGTGCTTCTGCATGGAGAAAGCATGCTTCTGAGTTAGTGAGAAATTTAGTCAAACTTGTCCCTCTCTGTGGAGAAAAAAAGACCTCAGTGCCTTTTGAATGAAACTCCTATGNAGTTTCTGCCTTAACAATAGAATGGCAAAATAAAATCTGCAGCACTTACAAAACAATGTAACTTGTAGCATCACAGCTATGCATCTGATCTACATTTGGGCTTGGTAATATGTTCTAAAACATGACCAAAAAAAGAGAGAAAGAGAAAAGATAGGTAGAGCAATTAACAATACCCCCCTTGCCCCCATTGATAATTTAATGATAAAAAATCTTTGGGGCTTTTTTTTCTTTAAATACACATATTTTTTTCTCATTGTATTTTATCACACCCTCTGTATTGATGTCCAAGTCCTAAATCACATGCATAATTTTCAAGACTGTATTCTATGCTAAACACACTTGTGTATTTTAGGAAATGCATAAATGTAAAGATAAGATATGTGATATCACACATCCTGTAATTCCATCACAATTTGTTGATGTGTTGCCAACAAATCTGTTTCAATTTCAGGTTCAGAACTGATGTTTTCTCTTGGAAGTTGGTCACTGCTATACAAATGTGTTAGCCCCACTTCAAGCTTAATGCTGAAAAGAATTCAGAAATAACCCTGGGAACATTTAGTATTTCCTTGAAAAAGCTGTGGATTGTCATTAACTGACAAACAGTTCGCTGCCAAGTTCTTGCAAGAATTGTATTTGTTGTCTGATGCCAAACAGCCTCTTTAAATGCTAATGAACAAAGTATGGCACGCATTCTGTTCTTGATGGATTATGCCTATACCTTCTGTGGTCAACAGAAGGGGAATTCCCGGCCCATATGATTTCCATTCTGGCACGCAACTCTTTTCTCTGCTTACAAGGCAGTAAGCACTCAAATAGATTAGTCAATCTTATTTTTAAATTAAGTATAGCCTCCGCACCCTAATTCGCATGTATGAAATCTGGAGGAACCGTGCCAGGCTGCCTACGCACTGTATGAGTTTTGTTTTCTTTAGAGGATTAAGCTTCTGACTTAGTATCACTGATGCTCACTGTATACTGATATGCCTTTTAAATTCAAACATGAATGTTTCATAAACAGCTGATTTACATGTTTGTCTTTAGCTCTTTGGAGACAGATTTAAGGAATTAGATTTTTTTAATTGTCTTCTTTAGTGGTTTTCATAATTTCCTGCAACAGAAAGAGCTGGCTTGGTACAGAAATGCATTAAAGAACAGTACCTTACTGCCATGTATACATGAAGTCTTAGAGCCAGTAGGAGGTCCAGATTTGTATATATCAATATCTTTGATTACACCTTCAAGCCCAGCTTTCCAAGAAGATTAAATTATGCAGGAAATAGCAAGCTCAGGAGTTGTGCACTGAATAATTTTTGTGTGATATGATATTTTAATTTGTTTTAATTATCATTCAGTAACTGCTGTTAGTCAGATGATCCTCTTTAACTAGTTTATGATCTGCTGAAAACGAAGAAAAAGCTCTTGTAGAATAATAGCAACCTTCAAGCTATAGGTACAATGCAACTGATCTTTAGTTAAAATGCACAACTACAAGATAGAAAACATGCCATTAATAGAAATAAAGAGTAATAAAAGTGAATAGGAAAAAATTACAACAGTATTTTTTTTAACCACCATGAAAGAATTTTTCCTTTTAGATGAGCCACTATAAATTTCTCTAAAACTGACATTTGAGGCTGAATCCAGGTGATTCCAATATGGAACTAACTTAACTGTTTGTGGTCTTCCTGCAACTTTACAAATAGCTTTGCTAGATAATATGAAATAAAAATTTAATTTGCTCATCTGGAAGTGGAGCTTTCAATAAAATATGAGTTTGTAGGGGAAAAAAAATCTTCTACATACCTATACACATAGGAGGAATATTTATTTTTCTCTATTATATATGGACCCATCAAGACCAGGTTGGATGAGTCTTTGAGCAACCCGGTCTAGTGGAAGTTGTCCCTGCCAAGGGCAGAGAATTGAAACAAGATGATTTTTATGGTCCCTTCCAACGCAAATCATTCTATGATTCCATGAGCTCTGGAAATTGTGCTTCTGCATGGAGAAAGCATGCTTCTGAGTTAGTGAGAAATTTAGTCAAACTTGTCCCTCTCTGTGGAGAAAAAAAGACCTCAGTGCCTTTTGAATGAAACTCCTATGGAGAAAATTTGGAAAAAAAAAAAAGAAGAAAGAAAAGTAGCAAAACTATTCTGTATCTCTAATTTAATGGAAGAGCTGGAAAATCAAGATCTCCTGTCATCTTATATTCAGAATCATTTATTAAATGGATAACCATACCTATAGGTATTAATTTTACAAGAAAACAATTTTTTTTATGGCCTCGCTCTCTTTTGAAATGAGCAATTTCTTCTGGTCTTCCAGCTATTTATAGTAAGACCTTTATAAGCTCAAACTAATTAATAAACGAGATCAATTTCAAGATTTTTTTTCCTTGTTCAAAACCACATAATCATTCATTTCAGTAACATTTTAAAGGCCATGTCTAAAATAGATTTGCACCCATGTCCCCAATGTGAATTTTTCACTCTTTGGCAGCATGCAATAGGTAGTGTATAATGACCTTTTCTCTGTTTGGAACAGGGATTAGAATAATATATTTGACCCTTTTTACTCACCTGGGAGTGATGCTAGTCTCCATGTTCAATGAAGTAAAATATGTCTCTAGTGTCCCAAGGTTAAGGCCATGACTTTAAACTATTTAACACAAGCTATCAGGCTGATTCACCTCAGTCAGACTCTACAGAGTGGTTGTTTTAGTTTTACTTTTTTATTTTTTCTCTTTTCTATTAGGCTGCATTATATATACTTCATCACAACTATTTCTTATCCACAACGCAATTAAGGGAAATATTTTGCATTACAAACAAAGCAAGTTAACCTGGTCACATTGTGCATTATAACAAAATTTATGGCTGCATAAATGGCAGTGTAAACTCACAGAAAGACTGGTAATTATAGTGCCATTGATGGTCTTTGTTGCTTTAATTCTGAAGCAGCCAGAATGATTAAACTGAATCTTAATCGACTTCTCCATTAAAAATGCTGGCAGAGAAGCTCCCTTAACCTTTCTCATTGATTGAACACAACAATCACCATTCAATTATAATGCAAAAGGACATTTGTTATAATGTACGAAAGATGCATGAGCCATTTCCTTTTACTCAAGACAATCAATGAGATGACTCCTACCTCAAAGAAGGTAAGGTGAAGCTACTGTACCTGGAAGAGCATTAAAGTCAAAGTAGAACTCAGATAACTGCAAACACTACAGTTTTCAGGTATTGGCAGATTACCTAAGTGAAAAAAAAGCAACCAGTTCCTCACTCTATGAAAAATAAATATTGCTATAATAAAAAAGAGATAAGAATATAGAATTGCAAGTAAATTCCTATTTTACTAAACTAAGTGAAACTCTCATGTGAAAATAACTAGGATTCACACAGGGATGTTTAGTTTTAATGATTTTTTAATATCTTAATTTTTTGCTTAGGACGAATATTTTGTGTATTTAAGTGGTTACAATTGAGAATGAAAAGACCACAGGAATCACAGAATGGGTTGGAAACAACCACAGTGGGTCATCTTGTCCAACCTCCCTGCTCAAACAGGGTCATCCTAGACAACATTGCCCAGGCTTGTATCCAGACGGTTCTTTAATATTTCCAGTCAGGGAGACCCCACAACCTCTCTAGACACTCTGTCCTAGTGCATGGTCAGTTGCACAGCAAAGGCCCTCCTCATATTCAGGTGGAACACCCTGGGCATCAGTTTCTGCCGGTTGCCTTAAGTCCTATTGTTTCTCACCACTGAGAAGAGCCTGGTTCCAGCTGTCTCTAGCAGGCCCAGCTCCCTCAGCCTTTCCTCATAAGAGTTTTTCAATCATCTTTGTTGCCATCTGCTGGACCCACTCCGGAGCTCCATGTTTCTCCCATACTGGGGAGTCCATAACTGGACACAGCACTCCAGGTGAGGCCTCACCAGGGCTGAGCAGAGGGGCAGGATCACCTCCCTTGGGCTGCTGGCAATGCTCTTCCTAATGCACCCCAGGATACCTTTGGCCTCCTTGGTCCCCAGGGCACTCTGCTGAATCATAGATGCCTTGTTGTCCACCTGGACTGCCAGATCCTCCTCTGCAGAGCTGCTTTCCAACAGGTGAGCCCCCAGCCTGTGCTGGTGCATGGGGTTATTCTTCCCCAGGTCCAGGACCCTGCATCTGCCTTTGTTGAATTTCAGACAGTTCTTCTCTGCCCATCTCTCCAGCCTGTCAAGATCTCTCTGAAGGGCACCATGGACCATTCCTCCCAGCTTTGTGTCATCAGTGAATTTGCTGAAGAGGCATCTGTCCCTTCATCCAAGCCATTGATGGGAAAGTCAAAAAGGACTGGGCCCAGTATTGAACCTTGGGGGACACCTCTAGTGACTGGCCTCCAATTAGACTCTGTGTCACTGATTATGACCATTTGGGATCCTCTGTAATATCACATGCTGAATATAAACATTGCAATTACTAAGAAACAGCACTGCTTCTGCACTTGGAAACTAAGTGACAATATTTTAGAAAGCACATGGTTTTCACTGGAACTATTGCCTTCATTAGATCTTCTTTTTCCTCAAGTGAACTCGAAGAAAAAGGACATTGGATAGCACCTCACATATATTTGGGAAGATTTGTCTTAAAGAGGTTTTACAAACTTTCCAGTGACGTCAACTTTTAAAATCAGGCATATCCACTTCTAAAGATGATATTCACTTCTGTTCAAAAAATTGTCATTTTGGAATTCGTGTGGAAGCTCTTATGCCAGTTTTGATATTACTGAGACGCTGGAAACCCATGAAGACAGAAAGAGGAGCATCCAGGCCCCTACTGCTGCTAATGCCAGTAGCACAGGTGGAGTTGCCTTGTCCTTCAGTTTGCACCAAGTCAGACCAGCCCCATAGCTGCTGGAACTCATCAGAATGAGCTCGACTTTCAAAGCAAAATGTACAGGAGCTGGAAACTCAATACTACACTTTCATCTGTAGTCTCTAAACTGTTGGGGTTGTGTCCACCACTAGATTTTGAGTGGGAGAAATCCATTCAAACATTTCCTTTGGACTCGATCATTTTGCAGCTTTTCTTTGCCTTCTCCAGCAAGTCTTTGGGTTCAGAGTGTCTGATGGACAGGATGCGTGCTATTTCAGAGTTATCTATACACTGTTCATTGTTTTCAATTTTGCTGTTCTGTCTCTATTAAAATATTGAGATACAGTTCAATGTCCATTTTCTGAGAGATGTTGGTGCTGCTTTTGGATTTTAAAAGCCCTATAATACAGTAGTCATTCTCTGAATCCGTACATGCATTTCCCAGTAGAAAACACCATATGTTGTTATCTGCCTGGGAAATGATTTCTTCTCCTGCTTAGCCTTTTTCTCATTACTCCAGCTTGTTCTTTAATGTAAAACACATCCTTTTTACAGGCTGTTAAGTCAATTGATAGGTATCTGTAATGTTCACCAGAATCAAGAATAGCCAAAAGGTTCAGAGGGCTGGGAAAACTATCCTGTATAATCTAAAACCCTGAAGAGTTTCTCCAAAATTTGTGACACTCACTCTTCTAATCAAAATTATTAATAAAGAAACCAAAATAACAACAGGAAATTAAGGCAAAGGAAATATACTGTAATGGTTATGCACTGGATTATCCAGGGAATGTTGGTTTTCCTGTATCTTTTTAGCATTATAGGACAGATCTCATATACTACCATTTCTTATAGATTGATAAGCAGTTTTCTGATATCACATCAATTAATTGTTAATAACAACCAGGAGACAAGTATTTTCTGCTTGAATATCATAGTTCTACTTATAAGAAATGCTCTTCTTCAAATTTTCTGTGATGTTGTGATCACCACAGTTATGGCATAAATTGCTGTATAAGATACAAATATGTTCTTGATAATTGACATGGCAAGAAACATTAATTTTGAAATGTTCTAAATTTCTGTCAGATCCTATAAAATTTTATTGTAAAGAATATAATTTTCTCAGTGTTGTTAACTATGTTTGTAAATTCAAAATATAAAAAAATCAAATCTATTTTTCTGAATGGTGGAAAGTTGAATATTTACTCCCAACATAAAATATTGTACAATGCAATGTACTATGATTCCACTGTAATCATACACTGTAATTAACAATACAAGATATGCTAACACTCTGGACACATGCAAAATGCATGAATAGTACTGTAAGCAGAGCTCAAAATTTTGATCATTATCACATTAAGGTGGTTTTATCAATCTCCTCCTCCCCAAGCTTACATACTCTTGCAAAGGAGGTAAGAAAGTGAGAAATGTGAGATGTGAACTCCCCTTCTCCATTGTGGAATATTTATTCCCTTTAGAAAAGTGAGCAGTAGGTTCAAATACTGTTGTTCAAACTGAGGGAGACTAGAACTTTCTATCCTTTAAGACTGAAGGAATTGCTACTTCCAAGAGTAACAGCCATGATGTCTTTCCCAGTCTCAGCCTGTCTGTTCCTTTTTTCCCACCTACTTTCCTTTCTTTTCTTTAATTTGATCATAGTCAAATAGGGAATTGATTCACCATTTCTCACATTTGGTAATCCAAAGCAAAGTTGAGGGAACAAAAGGACTGACACAATGAAGTACAAACACACTCAAACATATCAGCCTCCAGCAGAATAGCCCTCTGTTTTGACAAAAGCATGTCAGCTTTAGAGCAATCCAGCTGACAGCTGCTTGTTTCTGTATCTGCTGCCTTATCCACTCCTTTATACAGAGCCAGCTGTTTGTGTGCCATCCTTTCTTGGGAAAGAAATCTTCAGCTTTAGGGCAGGAAATAGAGATCTTTCTTACTTTTCAAATATTGATTACTGATTTATTTGCAAGCCAGTAACCAGCAAGCTTGTTGCTAGCCGGCAGGCAGCAATGCACAGGGAGGTGAGCTGCCTGGCTGCTGTCTGTCCAGCCTGTCCTGGCTGCTCACAAGTAGCCACAGAGCCCTGAGCTGCCAGCACTGCCTCTGCCCCTTCAGCAGCCCAGAGGAGATGAAAGCTCATGAACAGGCAGCCTGCTTTGGTGGATATCACACAGGCAGGGTCTGGAAATAAAACTACCGGTACACGACTGCATTTTCATCTAAAGGCAATTTTTTGCTTCTCCTAACATAGGCAAGAGTCTACTTGTAGTAAAAGGCAGCTCTGCTCTGATGGAATTAGACCTCACAAAGAAAATATAACTCTTGGGAAAAGTAAATATATTTGAGGAGTCAAATCAGAAACATACAGCATAAATTTTATGCCAGTCAAAATTATCACACTCTTTCATGAACCCTGTAGAATTTTACTTGCCTTCTGTTGCCCAGAATGAGAATCTGTTAGTTTGATTGCCCCTGCCCAGCATTACTGACAACTGCATATACAGCTTTATTAAATTTTATTTGGAGTCAGATCCACTGCAGAGAACTCATCTGGTGTGTCCCACGCCAGCAAAATTTCTTGACACTGCAAAAGGAAAGGAAAAGCGAAACATTTGTTTTCATAAACTGGATATCAAAAGTAATCTAAAATGCACAATGTGAAAGAGATCTCATAAAAATTATTTCCAGATTTAAGGTGAGATGCTTTGTAAATATAACTTATCCCATACTGTAAAAGCTGTTCCTAAGAAGTATGTTATTCTAGTAAATGTCAGATTTTATATCCAGAGGCTTCACCTCATCCTCAATGTTATACAAGGCTTTTACTTTTTTTTTTTTTTTTGGTAAGTAGGTTTCCCTTGTCCATTATAAGAGAAAGCAAACACACTGAAAAGTGCTGCCACAGAGAACTAGAGTTAATATAGTGGTGACTAAATTCAACTGTTCAAGCACTTTAGCAGTTCTCACTGACAGACAAATTGTAGGATATTCATGTGAATACATTGAGACCAAAAATACTAAAAATACTGATCTGAAAGTCTTGCTAGAATAGAGTCTTTCAAGCTACTTGGAATATTTTCTACTTGGCCAAGAATTAATGTATAGGTGTGCTTATGGTATGTTGGTACTCCTGTTTTCTTTCCTTGTGGGCTGTAAATATTCATGTGGAAAAGAAAAAAATACAGCTAAGCTGTCAAGAAATTCGTATATGTTTCAATTGCTAAATATAAATTTTGGAAAACTTTATTGCTCCCATGCCCCTTCTCCCCAACTTTAGGGTATAAAAATAATGTAAAAATAAAATTTAACCTTAATACAACAATTGTGTATTTGGTGTCTATAATAGACCATTAAAATGCATTGGAGTTTGTTATATCTAGTACTAGAATATGATTATTAGTAAACTTCTGAAAATGCCTGAATGAGACCTGAAGATGTGACCAGGAGGGAAATTATATGACATAATTTTTTAAGTTGAAAAAAGGTGTTTCAGTTTTGCTTTAAGCAAAGACAGGCTTCATATGGAAGCAGTATTTATTGGAATTGCTGCCAATCAATCCACAAATATTATGTTCTTACCTTCCTATCACAAGAAACAAGGGAGAAGATAATTTCTGAATTTTCATCTTATTCGAGCATAACTTTATCTCTACTGAGCTCCCTGGCTATCATTAGCTCCTAGAAGCAAATTAGTTATTAGCTAGTGAAAACAAAAGAAGTATACAAATGTCCTACATAATTTAAGGAAGTACTGCAATAAAATGAATTACGGTAAAACTATAACAAATACACATTGCCTGATCTGAGACTATATTTTCACTCAACCCCATAAGTGAGTGAAATATAATGTAGAAATATCTGAGTTAGTTTCAAACAAGCTTATTTAATGGTAACAACCCAGGATTTCATGAAGGCTGAGAAGGAGAGTAAATCAAACTTGAAGAAGATTTCTGGTTTATTGTGGGTAGCTGCCACTGGTACTCAGGGTAGCTGGTATGAGGCAGCTGGAACTCTGTGCTAGTCCCACCTCTGTTATTTGATGTCTGCTGCTGTGCAATTTAATCTGTTTATGTGTGAACAACATGAGGGGAATAAGGCCTCCAAAGAAGAATGGAAAGGAGTGATCCACAGTAACTCAAAAAAAAAAAAAGAAAAAAAAAGAGAAGGGAAGGGAAATGAGTTGATATCCTCAGTTATGACCATACTAACTTCAAAACAGAACGTGATGTCAAAGAAACTTGTTAAGGAGTATCACACTGATAGTTTGACTAAGAAAACAATGTCACGTGTAAAAATTGCCTCTGTGGGAAGACCATGTAGAGAGGAAAGGTGCAGTTTTCATTTGCAATTAGGTATAAAGAGTTTGAGTGAGTCTGAAAATCATCTAGAGCTCTCCCCAGATTCTAGGAAATAAAAATCTTCCAAACAAAAATGTAAAGGGAAAGGGAAAAAAAGAAAGGGGGAAGTAAATTCTGAAGGAGGCAACATTTCACAGGAAGAATTTCTTTTCTGGATAATGTTTGGGGAACTGTTTGAGATGAAGTTATTAGCCTTCAGTAGGGCACCCCTTCTGCATAGACCTGACATTGCAATCTGGTTATACTGCTGCAACCA
This sequence comes from Spizella passerina, assembly GCA_013401375.1. Taxonomy (NCBI): domain Eukaryota; kingdom Metazoa; phylum Chordata; class Aves; order Passeriformes; family Passerellidae; genus Spizella; species Spizella passerina. The sequence continues at coordinate 2,904 of WBNQ01038587.1, read as the reverse complement.
CTGTAATCTAAGCAGTGAGAGATCATTATTTGTTTATTGACTAGAACCAGACAAAGAAAACATATCTATACTCTTAGAACTCCTTAACTATCACTTTGAAACACTGAAATGATTTTATCATGCTTACAGGCAGAAAATGTTTCATCATTTGAGATAAAGTAGGATGGCAATTGGTTGAGATAAAGTGGAGTGCAATAAAGTAAAAGGTATTAGATCCATGTACAAGCTCCTTTATTATTACATGTATTAAATCATTATTGAAGGGCCGTTCAAGGAAAGTGCATAAGAAACACCTGCACTGCACTTATTAAAACACACTTTTGCCTGTAACTCACAAAATTATATGATAGAACCAACCTGAGACATTGGGGTTATCTTAGTTGACTTTTAAGTCTCACTTTTACAGGAGTTTCTTTTTCTTTAATAAAAGTTTTTTTCACTAACCACTAATCACATTTCATGAACACATCAACATNAGCTCCCTGGCTATCATTAGCTCCTAGAAGCAAATTAGTTATTAGCTAGTGAAAACAAAAGAAGTATACAAATGTCCTACATAATTTAAGGAAGTACTGCAATAAAATGAATTACGGTAAAACTATAACAAATACACATTGCCTGATCTGAGACTATATTTTCACTCAACCCCATAAGTGAGTGAAATATAATGTAGAAATATCTGAGTTAGTTTCAAACAAGCTTATTTAATGGTAACAACCCAGGATTTCATGAAGGCTGAGAAGGAGAGTAAATCAAACTTGAAGAAGATTTCTGGTTTATTGTGGGTAGCTGCCACTGGTACTCAGGGTAGCTGGTATGAGGCAGCTGGAACTCTGTGCTAGTCCCACCTCTGTTATTTGATGTCTGCTGCTGTGCAATTTAATCTGTTTATGTGTGAACAACATGAGGGGAATAAGGCCTCCAAAGAAGAATGGAAAGGAGTGATCCACAGTAACTCAAAAAAAAAAAAAAAAAGAGAAGGGAATGGAAATGAGTTGATATCCTCAGTTATGACCATACTAACTTCAAAACAGAACGTGATGTCAAAGAAACTTGTTAAGGAGTATCACACTGATAGTTTGACTAAGAAAACAATGTCACGTGTAAAAATTGCCTCTGTGGGAAGACCATGTAGAGAGGAAAGGTGCAGTTTTCATTTGCAATTAGGTATAAAGAGTTTGAGTGAGTCTGAAAATCATCTAGAGCTCTCCCCAGATTCTAGGAAATAAAAATCTTCCAAACAAAAATGTAAAGGGAAAGGGAAAAAAAGGAAGGGGGAAGTAAATTCTGAAGGAGGCAACATTTCACAGGAAGAATTTCTTTTCTGGATAATGTTTGGGGAACTGTTTGAGATGAAGTTATTAGCCTTCAGTAGGGCACCCCTTCTGCATAGACCTGACATTGCAATNATAAAACACACTTTTGCCTGTAACTCACAAAATTATATGATAGAACCAACCTGAGACATTGGGGTTATCTTAGTTGACTTTTAAGTCTCACTTTTACAGTTTCTTTTTCTTTAATAAAAGTTTTTTTCACTAATCACTAATCACATTTCATGAACACATCAACATGTATGTGACATTCTATAGAGAAAATGTAGTGGTGGCAATTGAGTAATATTATATCAGACAACAGTCACATAAGATCAGTTGAAGTTATTTGAGAAATTAAAACAAAACTATGTTGCAGTATCATTCTTACACCTCATTGATAGGGGAAAATAAGAAAAAGTTTGTAAATAAATTGCCAAATATTCAATAATATGTGTGCTTTAACTGGTTCATGCATGAGGCCTCTAATTCAGGTGCTGGCTTCATCATGCCCCCAAAATTTAGCTTATAGTGCAAAGTTAAATTCAAACTTCTGGATACTGTTTATGAGCTATGTTTAAGTTATGGTGAAGTTTTTATGGGAACTGTATTGTCATTGTTATCGAGAAGCAGTTCTTTTGCAACAATTTAATGCAGCAGAAGATAGATTAGATATTTCTCTGTAGTGGTGATACAGGAACACTGTCAATTTATGAATGATCTAAGCATTTGTTCAAATGAAAAAACGTGTCTATTCTAACTTATATTGCAATACAAATCTGCTCATATATTACATTTCTGATTAAATGTATCTCAACATGATGTAGAATCCATTAAAGGTCACACAGAAAGGAGGTTTATGGAAGTGGATAAATGTTAATAATTGCATGTGGCTTAATCAGATAGTCATTGGGGTCAGGTTGATAATGCTGAACACTGGAGAGAAAAGTTGCATTGCTGCTATGTCAGGTAGTACTTTAAAAGTACCAAACAAGAAAATGTTCAAGTTTTGACTCAGTATCTACTTCCTCAGATAAGCAACTCAACCAAGGTCATAATTCACAGAGTCAGCATGCTCATACTGAAGGACACTATATTCCCAAGATCTCCAGGTCCTCATACCCACTGTCTTGCTGAAGGTCTCTGATTTCTGCATGCCCTTATTTCTGATTTTGTGGGCAAAATATGGGTGTTTGATTTACCACAAGATAAGGTTTACCCTAAATTTGTATTTTGGTTCTTGTTCTAAGAAGACGGTTTCAGGAACCCTGGGTTACAAGAGGGAAAACAATAATTATCTCCTTCATCTGCCCTATAGATAAGTAAGGTTTCTTAGAGAAAGTAGCTTGTCAACCTGAGAAAGAAAAAAAAAGAAATAAAAAGAGACCTTTGATATGGCATGGTTAATATTTAAGAAGTAAAATTATGAAGATCAAACTGAACACTCCATACCCACTGTTTATGTATACATCTCACTGTAGTGTAGTCTCCAGGTGTGTAACAATTGAACTTTATAAAGATCCCCATTCTGTTATTTACTTAATTTCTTTCTTCTTCTATTTTAACTTAGTTCTAATTATGGATTATTTTA
>WBNQ01038585.1:0-42384 GCA_013401375.1 Spizella passerina | reverse complement strand
CTTGACTCCGTGTGCCGGAGGTGTCATTTCTTGTTTGTGCCAGCTTCTGTGCAGCCCAGCACTGCTGTGGGGATGGGTCAGTGCAGAGTATGGCAAGAGAAGTCCTTGCTTAGGAGCTCTTTTACCCTGTGGTGTGAAATCAGGAATTGGTAGTGTTCCAATAGCAAATGGCTTTCAGAAGCGGGTGTTTTCCTGGCTAGAGCTGTTCCTGAGGATGCAGCAGTGGTGGGTATCAGTTAAAGTCAGAAAAGCTGTTTGCTGGGGAGATGAGACACATGTTTCTCCTGTTCTTGCACGGCTAGAAAGGTTTGTGATGGCTGTTTTGGTTTTTCCCTGGGGTGGTTGCCAGCTTTGGCAATCCGTTCCTGAGCCAGTGGTTCAGCTGGGCACATGTGCAACCTGATCCAGTAAACAATTCCTCCAAGAGGGGAAATCCCACTCCTCTCCTGGAGCTGTCACTTCCCTTACATCAAATCTCCTGCTGGCCAAACTGGTTTAGCTCACTAAGTCAGCAGAAGTCAGTCATTTTGTGGTTACCTTAGTATTATTCTTGTTCTTTGGGATGTATTGACTTGCTGGATGATCAAATACAAGCTGTGTAAGTGAAGAATGAACTCTTTTCTGGGAGGATTGAAGGGAGACACTTGGAGAGGACGTTCCTTTAGCAGCTGTGACTGCCCATACCTTTGGGATGTACCTTAGGACCTTGCATATTTGGCTGTGTGGATCATGCCCTTTGACAAGTCAGGCCTAACAATCTTATATTGGCTGTTTGAGTCCTTTAATGCCTCTGAACTTAACCCTCTTGTGCCCTAGTTTCATTATTTTGCAGATTGCAAAAGGTGCTCTATGCACAATGCATATTCTAGGAAAATAAAGGAATGGATGAGAATTCAGGTGTTACAGCTGTAAGTGCCACAGAAGAGCACATCAGGATTTCCTTGTTTGGGAACAGGGTTTGAATAGTGTGCAATAAACAAATTCTTGAGGAATCAGGTGGGATAATAGGTTATAATAAGGTACCTATGATAACCTTATATCATAAGGTTTCTTCATATTTGGAAAAATGCAGAGCATGTTANGTCTAAACACCTTATCCCCCTAATATATAGCTGCTAAATATGAGAGTTTTCAAAAAACTAACCAATATAAAACTAGAATTAATATAACGAAATATTTTTGCTATAACCAGTGGTAAAGTGATTTTAACTAGAAGTTTCATTATCAGGGAGCTATCTCTTGGCTGCTTACCAAAAATCAGTTTAAGAAGTTTTTACAAGATTTTGTAACAGCTGAGCTGCCTAGAATATTTTTGAGCAGCCTCAAGTCTATCAATAAAAGTTGTAACTTTCTACTGAGAACTGACTAAAGACATTTCCTGTTGTAAACAGTAAGTTTAAAGAAAAATTAATTTCAGCTCTTGGCTTTCTGTGGTGTGTAAGTGCTGTAACTGGAGACTACCAAGGGACATTGTAATAAAGAGAGGATTACAGCCAGGAAAAGCAAATGCTCCTTCTTAATGCTGCTTTTTCTGTCATTTATCAAGTGTTTTGAAGAGAAATCTGTGTTTTCAGGGCCCACATATCTGGACAGTGGGAGGATGTTTGATCATGCTAAGAGTTGAAATTTCATTTTTACTTTATTCACTGGAGAAATTGTCATTCATCTTTGAGACTTGACAAAGTAAGAAATTTATATTGCTGGAAAGCATAACAGATAGGCTGATAGAGCAATTGAGGCATAACAGATGGCTGAGTTTCAGGAATGGGATGAAAGTTGAAGTGGGATTATAAGCTAGGTATAAAGTACATCCAAAGACCTGATGCAAGGGCAAACACTAAGAACTGCTTCAAGGATCACAATTGGGCACGTTTAAGAGTTAGTTTTTTCAACTCTTTATAGTCATGTGCTGATTATTCTGTGCTTGTATTCTGTGAGTTTAAACTGTATTGTTCTGTGCTGTGATCCTGGCTGGGACAAAACAGATAATTTGGGAGAGGCTGGAGCACTGGTGGGCTCCCCTGCAAAGAGAAAAAAGATTTTCTGCCTTCAACTCCAATAACATCAATGAGTTACAATATCATACTGTACATGAAAACACAATAATGAATTGTAGAGTAGAACAACAAAAAACGTGTTTACATGGGGAATACTTTGAAATAGAAGTCCTTGACTAGCAATCCCAATTATTTTTTGCACAGCTGCTCACATTCCAGCAAACTAATGTCTTGTTTTGAATTAGCTTCGTGTAGTTCAACAGGGAGTCTTATTTATAGATCAGAAGTATTCACGTGGATCCAATCAGAATGATATAAATGAATGTCTCACCATAAACGAGTGCAGAGCCTTGTGAAGTTTCCCTGATCTCTCTTTGCCAAGTCAGACAAGCAGTTTACAGCTTCTGCACATGGCACACCAGATTCACACTGCTCTCTGCACAGTGCTGGGAGCAGTTGTCTCCTGTTTCTAGCAGGTGGCAACATGTATTTGTTTACCGGCTTAGTGGGATACTTTTATGAGAAACATTTCTGCAGCCTGAGAATAAGGCAGTAGGAATGCTGGCTTTGCAGTAATTGTTTGTGTGAAGCTGGGAAATGAGCACTGCCTCCTTACCTTTAGCAGTGTAATCAGCTCGAATAACCTGCTTTGGGAGCTGAGCTGACAAATTTGCTTTTTTTAAACAAATGTCTTTAGTGCTTTTTACTGAATGTTGAAATTAATTTCAAATGCAGATGCCAGACCTGAGGTCTCTGCCTCAGCTAGGTGTCCTTTTTTCTTAGAGCAGCCTCTTGTACTTTCTGTCCCCCCCTTTCAGCTTTGAATTCTCCCTGTGCCTCAGATGTAGCCAGGTGGGTAGAAGACAGCCTGCTCTAGATGGGCTTTGCCCTAAACACTCCTGGTAGGAGAGAGGTGTGAGTTTTAATCCTTCAGATAGAGTAAAGCACTTTGGGATGCTGTATAAAAATGTGCATGGTGCTAAAGCATTCTCTACCTTTTTTCTTGAGGAGCATCTGCTTTAATAGTTGATCTCTGAGGGTGCCTGCTTGGGCATTCGAGGTGCTCTTGGGTTTGTTTGAATTGGTACCAAGTTCTGAACCACTGTAGCAAAATGAATTTGCTGATGTTTGTGTGGGAACTTATCTCAAGTGTGAGGGAGACATCTCACAGCAGAAGGCTCAAGGGTGCTTGCTTGAAAATGCCACAGGTGTTTTGCTCTGGCTTCATAGGTCTGGGAAAACATAAATTAATTCCTTTCTGTTGAGTGAGAGACAGGAGTTGTCATTGGGAAGTTTTGCAGAAGTGTTCAGAGTGCAGACTAATAATTTGTGTTCAGTGGAGTGGAGAAGTGGGGGGAAAAAAGGGGTGAAATATTCAAAAGCTAAGCCAACTTTATGGTAGCATGGTGGAGGCTATGAGAAGGGAATGGATTTTCAGGTCAGAGAAACCCTCACAATGAAATAATGGAAGTGTCTGTTCTAGCTGGGTTAGATTTTCAGTTACATACAATTCCAAACCTTGGAATCAGCATTGTTTAGACCTTGCTTGAATGTGGGCACCTGAAGAAACCTGAGCCTAAAATTGGCTCCAGCATCACAAATGTGATGTTGATAATGTCTGCTGTGACCACGACTTCATTTTGTCTTTCATGTCAGACAACGTTATGTTCAATGTTAATAATGTTCAGCTGAAAAACCCCAAACCACAGCCAGTCCTGCAGCCAGGGTTTGTCCTCAGGAGACTGAGATACTCTGCTGTGCCACAAGCCAATAAATCAATCAGTCTAAGGTCAGCCTTTCAGTTAATGCTGAAAATTTCTCACAGACAGAAGCTTTAGGGGAGGATAAGGAAAATTTGCAGCTCCTCTTTTTTTCCTTGGGCATAGCAACTATCCTAGACATTTCTTTCACCCAACAGCAATATTGGTTTGGATTAGTTAGACCAGTTTCTTAACTGCTGAAACCTGGAGGCATTTTTCACAATAACACTTTGAAATAGTTAACAAGTTTAGTTTTAGCAGAGGTTGATTGTACTTGCATGAGAAAATCCCTTACTCTAGATAAATTAAATGTGAAAACAGACTTCTCTTGGCTAATACAGAGAACCTTGCTGAGGGAAAATGTCTGCAGATATGGAAGAATGTCTGTAAAGGGTTCTTGTGGATTAGAATCACAAACCTGTGGGGTTTCAGGGATCCTGCAGGATATCTTGTCCAGCCTCTCCATCAGAGCAGAGCTCCTGACAGCCCGAGGTTGTGCCAGCTCAGGCTTTGTCTGCCTCATTTTGGAGATCTCCAGGGTCCAGCTTCCCCCATCTCTCTGCACAGCCCATTCCACTGCTGCCTGTGCCCTGAGGAGAAGGTCTCAGAGCAGTGGGAGCTCACAGCTGCAGCTTTGCTTTTGGGCTCTGCTGCTGAGGTAACTTTGGCTCTGTGAGAGCTCTCCCCTGAGCTGGCTCTTTCCAGCAGGGCTGCAGCCTGTCCCAGTCTGTACTGAGGGGTCTCTCTGCTCCAGTTGTGCAATTTTCTGCTTCTACTGATGCCCCTTTGCTGGCCCAGCCCTCTGGTTTATCAGGTTCCTTTGAGCTCAGTCTCTTCTATCAATCCTCCCCTTTGCAGGCTTGACACTGCACTGGGTTTGCTGTCCATGCAGTGATTCCTCCTCTGGTTTGCTGAAAAGGGTTTCAGACATGGATAACTGCTTGGGTGATTCCGTGCCAGCACCAAGGCACTGACTGAATCTCTTTGGGCTGAGTGGGGCACACGTGTGCAGCCTCTGCTGCCTCCCCTCCCAGCTGAGACTGCTGCAGGGTGTGGGGCTTTGTCCTTAACTTGGCTTTTGCATTTGGGCTGTGTCTGTGTCAGTCCATGCCCATGGTGCATAAACACCTTCTCCTGCTCCTGTTTTTAGCTTCTGTGTGAGATGGTTCATATCACAGAATCACTGAGTTGGAAGAGACCTTGAAGATCATCAAGTCCAACCCATGCCCTAACACCTGAACTAAACCATGCACTGAGTGCCACATCCAATCTCAGGAAATGCTGAAATAATCAGTGTATGTGTGTAAGATCTCTGCCATATTAAATTCCTCCTTGCACCAGTTCCCCTTCAGTATAAGTGTTTTGCTTGATTTTCTAGGGGAATTTAAAAAAAACAACTAGAACTTTTCTTCTTTGTTTTGATAATAAAACATTTATATGAACTAAACTGTAACTGAAGCAGAATTCATCAAGTAATTCAAAATTCTCATGCAGAAAACTGCATGTTAGTACTGAGTAGCTTCAGTACTGTAGGGGCGCAGTTTGTGATGGTTTGTAAAAGCTTTCCATGAAAAAAAAACCCACACCAAACCCAAGAATTGACTCAAACTTTGCATTCTCAGGAGCTGGAAGAAGATTTGTGTGTATAAAATATGTATTACTGTGTGGGGAAACATTTTGGTAAAAGTTAAACTCCAGTGCTATCAGGCTTGGCTGCCTATTGTTTTATTCCCACTAAAGCAACCTTGAAAATTAGAGGAAGGCAGGAATTACATGAAAAGAGAAAGAACAGAGTTTGCCTCTAGCAAAACATGTTTACAGTAACAGCTGCTCTCAGAGGAACTGCAGAATGTTCACAAAACAGTTTATTTTTGTGTTTATCTATATTGCTGGTAAAGAATCAAATCAATTGACTTAGATATATAGGAATGTAGTATTAATGTTCTGAAAAACAGCTACATTTTCCCACATGAGGGTTTTTTGAATAGTTTATGAATACTTTTGAAGCAGAAAATGTAGCAATAGCTAACAGAAGTCATCAGGATGGTATTTTCTACGTAGTTACAGGGAAGAAGATTAATTTAGATGCATCATAGGCAGGCACTTACTTTTGGAGGCATTTGCATGATCCATCTTATTTTGGTGACCTTTATTTTGTCTTCTAGGACAAAAGGTGAGGTGCCAATGATTCCAAGTCTTGAAAGTTTACTGATTTGGATTTTTTTTAGCTCCTGCTTTTCTTTGCTGCACAACTTGTCTGTTGTACCTGTCCTGCATAAATGCCATCAGCAAAAAGCTTAATCACAGGCAAAGATCTAAAGCTTCATGAGTAATGGATCTAGAAATGGCTGGTATTGTGCTTCAGAATGAGCAGAGAAAAATAAAATAAACAGAATTAAGTCCAGTTCTTTGAACTATACTAAATGTTGAAGTTCAGTTAAAGGCATGTATAGTATAAAAAAACCCCAAACCAAACCAAAAGTGTTCATGTGAAAACCTCCTGGATGCAGCAGTTGATTCATGGGCATCCTTGTGGTTATGTCTGTCTCTTGAATTTCTGTTCCAGCCCTTACACTGCTGCTAAGTTCATAAAGGCTGCTGTATTGCATTAATCTTTGCTATTTTAAACTCAATAAAGCTGCACCACTTGGTCATGGCACAATCTAATATCTCTGGGAAGTAAGAAAAAGCTCCCAAAGATACAACAGTCCAGTGGCAGCTTGAGTTGTGGTTGTTTTTCCTTTTTTTCTAGTTTGTATGATCTGATTTTGCTTGGTTTTGTTGTGTTTCTTTGTTGTTAGAGGTTAAATTTGTGAGTCCCAAGCCTCTTGTCAGCTATTGAATAAAGTTCTTGTTCATGTTACTCATTTACTGCATTTATTTTCAAGAGGTTTCAGCCTAACAGATATTTGGAGGGTTTGCACTTTCACTTGGTAGCCTTTCATCTTTATTTCCAGAGTTGCATTTAGGGGTGGCTTCTCTTGCCCATCAGTGTGAGAGTGCCTTTAGTGGACAGAGTTTATCTCTCTTTGGAACTTTGAGGTGCATTCTTCACAAAGATGTAGTACCAAGTTCGTTTTTTGACAGAATTTTCCTAATGCATGTGGGTTTTTTTTGGGCAAAGTCCCATTCACTCTGTCAGCACTGAACAAATAATTTGGCATTAATTTTTTTTTAGTCTCCTGCCATGGACGGAATGTTCCAGGGGTGTGTTTATCCTATCAACTTACAAAAAAGAAACATTTCTCAACATCACTCTTTGCTCTTCCTACTGAACACGGAATCTGGTGCTTTCCACAAATGCTGTTACACTTTGCTGTAATGTGTTCCAATGACATGTACTGGCTGCTGTCTTAAAATCTCTATGTTTTTAGGTATGTACGCAGAAAAACAACTTAGATGTTCTGAGTACTGTATTCTTGAATGTGATGTAAAATCATATAATGGTTTAGGACCAGATTAACAGTTATTTAACAGCTATTTAAATAAAGTTGTGACAAACTGCATATGAAATAGAAATAAGAACATTCTGAGGAGGAGAAATAAGATGGAGCTCTCATGTATCACCTGCAGAGCCCCATGCTGGGTGTAAAATAGCTTAATGTACTGCGGCTTAAAGTATTCCTAAAATATACAATAAAAGTAAGGTATAGAGGTATTTATTGTGTTTTATGCTGTATTTAATGGTGTATTAGGTTTTGGTGCTGCAATGCTTTCAATTTTCCCTAATAAATCCAGAATGTGCATTCAGTGCTACGTTGCATATTTGTTGCTGCTGCCTCTGACCCTTTTACTGTGGGAGTCAATGAAATGTATCACTGGCAGAAGACACCCCAGGGACAAGTCCTGCATTAGGATGACTTAACAGCTCCTTCATGTCTCCTGGTGGTACAATAAGAACAAGTCTAAAGTCATCTTGGCTGGGAGCTCTGCATGCAAAGGGTGTCTCAAAACATCTTTGGTAAATTTTTTTCTTTTGAATTTCATGATTTAGTGTGCTCTAACTATGAGAGAGAATAATACTTGGAATGATTCTAATAAACACTTAAGGAATTGATGCCTAGAACAGAGATATGTGGATTAAATTACTTTTTACTTCAGGTTGGTAGTAGCTTGCTAGGTGCATATACACAACTACATGTCTCCAGAACTGATTTGGGTTTTTTTGTTCATCCATCGAAAATTGTGTTTATATGAAATAGATGCTATTAATCCATTAATGTTTTTATCAGTGATGTACAGCTATAATCAGTTTTTACTAACTGCACTGCTCCATAAATTTTCTAAATACAGGAATATGTCACTTTCCCTGAAAAGTGAAATGACTTAATATGTGCAGCATTCCCTCCTGGGAGTAATCCATTCTCACCAAGTGATTTAATTGGACTTGATTGAACAAGTCACAGAAGTTAAACATTATTTTTAAAGGCCTTTGCTATTTTAGAATAGCCCTGCAATGTCTTGGTTTTTTGCAGTACACACCAAATGGAAATTATATGTGGAAAAGGAGGAGACAGTAAATGTGCTAGAAATGCTTGAATCAATAACTGTTATAGCTAGGGTTTTGTTTTGCTTTAATTAAGAAAAACATCTGTTAATGCAGAGGTGCAGTTTCCTTTGACAAAAAGGAAGTACTACAGGCATTTTTGGAGTGCAGTGTGAGCAATATTCAGTGTACTTTATAATGGGAAGTAATGAAGAAAATCCCATTTTAGTGTTTCACAGTTACAAATGATGCTTTCATTTGTTTGTAGCTGAGAACGGGACCGAGGGGAAGGAAGCTACAACAAAAGGTAAAAATGAAATGTGGCTAACCTTTTTTCTGAAAGGGAGGAAAAAAAATCACTGAAAAGATGACAAATACATTTCTGAGGTCTTTTCTGAGGGGAAAAGCCCTGTTCTAGCAGGCACAAGTCTGACATGTTTTTCAATAGAAGACAGCTGAGTTAGTGTGGCTGTCACCAGAGAGGAGACAATCTCTATTTTGTCTTCAAGAAGAAACACTGTCCTTTGGAACAACTCTGGGAGAATCAATATCAAATTGTAAGGGCCTTTCTTTACTGCTTTACTTGCTTTTTTCCTTTTTGTACACTGAGACAATTTATGCTGTGGGGAAGCACAGCTCTAATCATTGCAGGATAATCATTGAACTGGTGACCTCCAAAGTTTTTCATGCCTTGCAGATTCAGTTTCCCTTGTTGACAGTACGAGTATTATCACACTAATATTTGAACATAAATGCTTCTTTAGGGGTTTTTAATGCACCTTATATAGGTGTCTGAAGCTGAGAGTTTCACCATCTTAAAAAAAACAACTTGAACTCTCTCTCCAGGGATAACTATATAAATAAAATGTCTTTGCTCTTGTGTAGAAGCATTTAAAGCAAAGAAGTAAAAATTTAATATTTGGCTTTGCTCAATTAAAATGAACTTAAATCAATGCTAGTAGATACTGATACAATGGGTTTTTTATAATATATTTGAGGTCTTAGGTCTTTACAAAGGGACTGATTTTATTTTCATTTGTATTAGTCTGCTGAAGGACTTCAGTGTCAGACTCCAGGGCTGGGAAAAGGTATCATCTTCATCTTGTTACCTGAAACTGAAGTGCTTTGGGAGGAGACCTGAAGGAATCACAGATCAGAGGACTGGCTTCATCCTCCAGAGCTCTTTTGCTGGATGGTGTGAAACCAGGAGTTCTGTGGTGCCTGCACTCATCTCTTTTTGAGTCCTTTTTCCCCTCTGATTTCTTCTTCAGACAAAAATCTTTAAAACAGTTGGAAAATAAGTCGACTGTAAATTATTCTGAATCAGAAGCATACAGGCAGAATCACTTGAATCTCATTTTGTTAGGCATGGTGCTCTGCTTTAAGCCTGTGTAATAAATGTGAGATCACCTGGAAATCCACTCTACTGGATGTTTCTAGACTGCAATTCTGCCTCATTGCTGGTAGGAAAAAGAGGGGAGGTTGTCTGAGTCGTGATTTTTCATAAATGAGTAAAGCTGTTTTCCCTCTGAGATTTTGTGAGGTTTTATGTAGATTTTAGTCCTGAAAACTAGATATAATACTGCAAGTAATTTGAGGCTCATGGTGTTTAGGGTGAGGTTTTTTGGTTGTTTTTAGGTTTGTTTTTTGTCCCAAAGGTGGGAATACCTGATCTCTTGAATTAGAATTCTGACCTCCAGGAAAAGAAGTCTTTTGTGGTGTTTCTGGAAGACTTTGCCATTTGCCCAGTGACCTCTCCATGTCTGCACCCTCATTTTGAGGATGCAGATGTTCAGCTGCATTACATTTTTGGCAGCAGGTTGGTTGAAGACATTACACAAATTTTCCATGCAATCATACTGTTGCAGTATTGCTGTTAAAGCTGCTGTTTGCCATAAACATAGGAGCAGGCCTTGTAGGTCTGTCAGGGGCCAGCAAACTGCAGATCTCACCTTTTTCTTAAGCTCTTGCCAGGAATGAGATGCAGGAACACGGGCAGGGTGTTGAGATGCAGATGCTGGGAGGAAATGGCCTGAAGCTGTGTCAGGAAAGGTTTAGGTTGGTGTTACAAAGGTTTAGGTTGGTGTTACAAAGGTTTAGGTTGGTGTTACAAAGGTTAGGTTGGTGTTACAAAGGTTTAGGTTGGTGTTACAAAGGTTAGGTTGGTGTTACAAAGGTTTAGGTTGGTGTTACAAAGGTTAGGTTGGTGTTACAAAGGTTTAGGTTGGTGTTACAAAGGTTAGGTTGGTGTTACAAAGGTTTAGGTTGGTGTTACAAAGGTTAGGTTGGTGTTACAAAGGTTTAGGTTGGTGTTACAAAGGTTAGGTTGGTGTTACAAAGGTTTAGGTTGGTGTTACAAAGGTTAGGTTGGTGTTACAAAGGTTTAGGTTGGTGTTACAAAGGTTAGGTTGGTGTTACAAAGGTTTAGGTTGGTGTTACAAAGGTTGGGTTGGTGTTACAAAGGTTTAGGTTGGTGTTACAAAGGTTAGGTTGGTATTAGAAAGGTTGGGTTGGTGTTACAAAGGTTGGGTTGGTGTTACAAAGGTTAGGTTGGTGTTACAAAGGTTAGGTTGGTATTAGAAAGGTTGGGTTGGTGTTACAAAGGTTGGGTTGGTGTTACAAAGGTTTTGGTTGGTGTTACAAAGGTTAGGTTGGTGTTACAAAGGCACAGAGAAGCTGTGGCTGCTCCATCCCTGCGAGTGCCCAAGGCCAGGCTGGATGGAGCTCTGAACACCCTGGTGTAGCTGAAGGTGTCCCTGCCCACAGCAGGAGGGTTGGAACGAGGTGATTTTTAAACCCAAACCTTCTGTGATTCTATGACAGGGGATTTCTGAATTTCCTTGGAACGTTCCCCGAGGAGTAGCCTAAAGAGCTTCAGTTAGATTATATTTGGAGCTGTACAAATGTACTTGAGATTTGAAGATCAAATAAATGTCAAAAATGAAGAGTTCCAGGAGTGTTCCATGCCTCTTGGGAAGACAGATCTGACCTGCAGTAATAGTTCACTTTGGGTATACAAAACAACTCCATGGGTTATTTTATGACACAAAAGCCAATAGCTTGGATGGCTTTCCTGAGTTTTCCCTGCAGCTGCCAGAATGCTCAGGGTGCAGTTCTGGACACTGCCTAGGCCAGCTGTGGTTGTATAAAATGACATTATTCTGGGCTGGGCACTGGAGTCCTGCTGCAGCAAGAGATGGGCAATGGTTTAATGGACAAAAACTTGGTTCTGTTTCATGGGAATGGTAGCAGTGTGTCACAGAGCAGGGCTTTGAGCCATTCTGCCTTATTAATCTGCTTATTCATTCTTACATTTCCTCCCAGGTTATCTCGGGTGCAACCTCAGAGCAATAAAGCTGCTCTGCTTCTGATTCTGTTTGAATTTTCATTGTAAGGACTGCAATAAGATCACTCCAGATAGAAATTGCTCGCCACCCTTATTTTAGGTCTTAAAACCATGAGAGATGCTGTCTTGTACATTTGTCATTATATATTGGAGAATTAAAACATAAAATGTGTGCACGAGGGGTGGTTGCTATTTTGTAGCTATAGAAATTCCTTTCTGATTTCTGATACATGTGCTTATTTAGAATCTATACAGTGTATTTTTTTATTTCTGTTTTTAGAGCATAGACATTGGTATAACTTTGTTCTACTGCTTCAGTAAAAGGGTTGGAACAGATAAATTAAATGAATGCCAACGTTTCCTTACTGTAATTTTATAGCTGGTTATTCCAAGTTATTTTGGAATTGTGAATGGTTCATTCTAATTTAACTTCCACAGTAAGCAGCAGGTATGATAAATTCTAATCCAGTATACAGATTCCTCTTTTTATTTTCAGAGGAGAAAAGCCTTCTGTGTCTTATATTTCAATATTCACTAATACCCAGTATATAATCTTTAAATAATTTTCCATATTTCATAGTTTCTTCCTGAAGTTTTCTTAAGCTAGTTGTGCTTATCCTGATTATTTGTTCTTGCTGTTTTCATCTTCAGAATGTTGGAAGTTTACTTTAGTTATAAGCTGTTTTTTTTGTAAATATCAGTTTTGCTGAGTCTTTTCAGATATGTTCCATTTAAAGGTTTTGAGCAATGATTTCCAAACCCAGTGACAAGAACAGCTGTAATCTTTAAAGCTTTAAACAAAAAGGATGTTTGTAAGGGTCAGAGTTTGATGAAAAGCCAAGAATAATGCATAAAGTAATACTTGATGTAATACAGATGGTCTAAATTTCTCATCCTTGTAGGGCCTGGATTTCTTGTCTTTGTAGTTAATCTTTAGTGTCCACTTTCAGCTGTAAAAACTTCTGAGAAATTAATCTTCTTTATTTCATGATCCCATTTTTTAACCTCAGTAATCATGAAGTGGCATTAGAGTGAGAACTGCCTAGATAAATTACTGTACAATTTTTTGATAACATAGGATTTTTTTACAGTTATATTTTATATGGAGGCTTTATTATTTTGTCTATTAAAAAACCCCTGAAACTTCAATTAATTTAATTAATTAATCTTTCTGTAGGAAAGTCTTTTTCCAAAATTCATTATGAGTTTGTCTTTGGTTTAAATTTCAATTTTGCAATGGAACTGGAGAACTTTCCTATTAATTCTGTATTCATTATTTACATCATTCTATTAAGGGATGTGCTACCTTAATTGCTCATTTATTTCCATAATGATTGTCCAGTGCATTTTCAGGTTAATACCAAATTTATAACTACATTTTCCAGTACTAAAGAGATTAATAGTTGTTCCATAAGTAATTTCTGGAAGCTATATTTATTTTCCTGAAAACAAACTTGGTTAAAAAATGAAGCTTTTAAGAGAACTGCTCACTGAAGGAAAACAGTAGTGTAAGTAGTACAAATTGAATATGGACTTGAAAAGCAGGTATTTGTTATTTGCTTTTGGTTTTAGATTTGTTTTCCCCCATCCTGTCTCTTGTGAGTTAACTCTAGAAACATGAATATGTTTGAATGAATGAGTCAGCTGGTCTTGCACCAACATTAGAATGACTCTGCAGCTAAATAGGCAGTAAGGTTTTTTAAAGTGCCTATTGCATTAGCACAGTAGGAAGCTTTTATGAAGATATTTGAAAATTTAGACTGGTATGTACACATATATAGAAAATAAATATAAAACTAGATTATTTTTGACCAAGGCAATAACAGCCTGCTTTTAGACCATGACAAACATAAGGAAGTCAAGTTAGTCAAGAATCTTATTTCCATTAGTGCTTGATATTTAATTGAGTATTCCATCATTCAGGTCCTATTTTGTCAGTTTAACTGCCTTTTTATGTGATGTTTGATTGATATGTGACAATTATCCTTGCTGCTGCCTGCTATCACTCACAAGCAGAATCTGTGCACAAGCAAGATGTGATCTGAGCAAAGACAGGGTGCAAAATTGGAACACAAATGTTTTATTGCCCAGTAGGATTTATAAAGGATATATAGATTTTATATGTATAAAAAGTATTACCTCTAAAAATCACAGAATCATTAAGGTTGTAAAAAAGCTCAGAGATCATTGAGCCCAACCACAGCACAGCCATTAGTGTCCCCAGGTGCCACAGCCAAATGTCTTTGGAATACCTGCAGGGATGGTGATTCCATCTCCTCCCTGGGCTGCCTGTTCCAGTGCTTAACCACCCTCTGAGTGAAGACATTTTCCTTTGTCTCATAATGGTAGAGACTTAATACACAACTTCAGTTTAAAAAGGTTTGCTGCATCACACAATTTTGCATGGGGTACTTGTTGCATCTGATGAAAGTCAAGTTTGAAAGAGATTATATTTTTAAAATATACTTTTAATAACGTAAAATCTGAAGTTCACCTTTTTTTTTATTATTTTTCCTGTGCAGTGATAAATCAGTTTTGCTATTGATGTTCATTGATCAGGAACTGCAGGGACAGAACAAGGAGCAATGGGTTCAAACTGCAAGCAGGGAAATTTCGGTCAGATATTGGGAAAAAACTGTGTGCTGTGAGGGTGGGCAGGCCTGGCACAGGTGCCCAGAGAAGCTGTGGCTGCCCCATCCCTGGGAATGTCCAGGGCCAGGCTGGGCAGGGCTTGGAGCAGCCTGGGCTGCTGGAACCCCTCCTTACCCATGGTAGAGGGTTGGCAGGAGATGATCTTTAAGGTCCCTTTCAGCTCCACTCCATGATTCACTTAGAAATCATAACAATATGCTGCATTTAGAAATACATATTGGTGCAAAATGCTTTGATTTTTGATAACCCAGGAAGTTGAGTACTGAAGATTTAGAGGGTTTTTTAAAATAAAATGTTTAAATATAAATAGCTCCTATTGCTCTTGAGATGTCAGAAAGATGCATTGAGTTCCATATTATGTATTTAATTTTGATGGAATGACAATTGAGAAGGGAATTTCTTTGTAATTGAGAGTACCTACAATAGTTCTTATAATTGGTTTTAGGCATGGCTTTTAGTGTATAATAGGGGTCAGATATTGATCTCAGTAAAATAAAACTTTCTATGGGGATCATTAAATCATTTATTCTGTGCTGGCATTGGCCTAAGTTGCTACTTAACTTGTCATTGTTATAGCCAAAATTTCCTTTGAAATCATTTACTGCTCGATGGGATTTTTAGCTGGGCTAATTAATATGATTATTGGTTACTTCCTAGTAATTAAATATCCAGGATGACTTTTGGGATCTCGTGCCTTTGTCCATTAATCTGTCATTTACTGTAATAATATCCAAGATGTCAGTATCAATTCAACCTTTATAGACTCGCTATTATTAATTTATGGCATTGTTCTTTCAGTCCTTGGGACCAGCAGGAGAAAGCATCCCACCAATAATGATCAAAATTTGCTCACTTGAGCCACTTGAGCCACAGGCAGGCATTTGTTCTCAGGATTATAGGATGTTTTAATGATTATTAATTTTCTGTTGGTTTTTTTTTTCTTTAGTGTTGTCAAATTTTCTACTGTTAATAAGCAATAGAGAATGAAGGTTTAGAATGGGCAGAGTGCTTCCCTTTGGGAGCGTGGCAGATGCTTTGCTGCTTTCTGAGCCCCTTGTGTTTGTGCTGTGCCCTCTGGGGCAGCAGAGCCAGTCAGAAATGGCCAGCTACCCCAAAAAGGCAAAGAAACAGCAATTTATCCTCTGCCAAGTCCAGTGTAACATCCAGAACCGCATCCTTAGCTCACGTTAAACAGCAGATAGCTGCTTCCACGTGGATGGAAACCAGAATGAAACGTGTCAAGAAGGATTTCTTTCACAAGATGCATTCTTTAAAGGTGATTTTTGTACTTACTGGCCATTTTAATAAAACACTTCTGTAAGTGTAACTTATAAATGAAGTGAAATACCTGTCAAGGCTTAGTTTAAAAGGTCTGAAGTTGCTGTGCTTGCCTTGTACAGAAGTCAAAGACATTGCTGCTATTTAAAAGAAATCTATGTTCCATGGTATTTCAGAGCAGTGTTTGGGTAGTTGTAAAGTAAAGAAATTGCAAAAGTTAGATTTGTAAGCTTAATATTTCCATTTCCTTCAAATGCATCTTCTGGCTGTTAAATCTGTCATTGCACAGAAATATTTGAAAATTGCATGCTCTTAGAAAATTTAATTTCTTTCTGTTAAAAAAAAAAGTAATTTTATCTTACATTTAAATATGTATTGTCAAGGCTGATTACTGCCTAATTGTATTTTTTTCAGGGAATGTGCATCTAATGGAAAGGGAAAGTTTATTTAGTGGTATATCATTTTTGCTTTCTAACATATGGTAATATTTTCAGAGTTTATAAATACCCAACTGTGTAATTGCCAGCCCTTATGTGCTCTTGCATATAGATTCCAAAGCATCAGATAACAAACTGATGCTTCAGGAGGGAAAAATTTAGTTCCAAGTTCTTTGGGGAATTTCTCCTGATGGTAACTGCTGGGGAGGGTCTCATCACCAATGTGAATGTGGGCTGGATTGGAGGAAATTATTTGGAGGAATGAATTTCCACACAGAGGACATGCCAGTGGAAGGAAAATATCAAGGAGAGATGTTGTCATTGCTGTTGTTTTTGTATTATTTGCTATTTGGTTTTCCTCAGTTCTAGGATAACTTTGATATAATTTAGCATGATCTTGAACTTAATGAGCACTATTGAATTTTATCTCTTTCAGCCATTTCACTTTCACCAGTTCCAGAATCTGTTTGTGCCCATTGAAGAAGTGGCATGGCACTCCTTCCCCTTGCTGGGACCATTCCCAGGGCAGGAGGGTGGCAGGGACATTGCTCTGGGTGCTAAAGCTGCCCCGAGCATCCCGGGGCAATTTGTGCTATTATTAATAGCATTTAATAATTATTTATTATTAATAATGATAAGAATTGCTATTATTAATAGCAATTAAGGATTCGAAGGTCAGACAAGATGAATGTTCTGTTTTCAGCTGCAGGAGGGAAGAGGAGCCAGGGAGATGGAGCAGGGACACACAGGCAGAGGCAGGGCTGTGAGAGGGACAGGACAAGCTCAGCCTTGAGATGGCAATGATGGCAATGATGGCAATGATGGCAATGATGGCAATGATGGAAATGATGGCAATGATGGCAATGATGGCAGTGATGGCAATGATGGCAATGATGAGTGAACTCCTGGCAGGCTGCAGCTCGTGGAGGAGGAGGATTGACTCTGGATATTCCTCTGCATGGCACCAGGAACAGCCTCTGACACCCTTCTGTCACTGCTTTCCAAAGCCAGGCTGTGCAAAGGGGAGGCTGAACATTTGCTGTCTGAGCATCTTAAACTATAAAATAAATCCTCACGTGAGCTCAGAGGGCTGGGCTGAGCATTTCTGCACCTGCACACTGCCCGTGTTTACTAAAAGCAAGATCTGGCTCTTATTTAAACAACTGGGAGAG
Source organism: Spizella passerina (assembly GCA_013401375.1). NCBI lineage: Eukaryota > Metazoa > Chordata > Aves > Passeriformes > Passerellidae > Spizella > Spizella passerina. The sequence continues at coordinate 25,256 of WBNQ01038585.1, read as the reverse complement.
GAGGTTTTTTCCCAACCTGGAATTTTATTTATCAGCCAGAGTGGAAATTCTTGCACAAACAGAGAACAAGCCTTCTAAAACCTTTGGCCATGCATTTTCTAATTTTCTTTTTTTTTGCCAATGGGCATTTTATAACAAAATAATAGTTCAAAATTCAGGTCCTTAATTAACAAGTAAAGAACTGACCCAATGCCAGCAACAACTGAATCACTAGTATTTAAGGCCATCTGTTGTAGAATTGTCAGATATTCAGAATTTGACATTTTACTCCCTTTATGCAGATAATTTTCATCTGATCTTGACACAAAGAAGCTAACAATCTCAGTCCAGATATGCCACACTCAGATAAAACAAAGGCACATGTTGTACTTTGGTCTATTTTGAGACTTGATTTTTCAGGGAACTATTTTTTATTTGCTTTTGATATAATTGCAAATATACTCATCTTGGAGTCTTGAACTTCTGATGTTATTTATTCAAGCAAAATACTTTTATGTTTTCAAATCTAATTATGTGTAGGGAGAGCTGTTATTCAAACATTCAAAAAAAGATTGCAGGGTCTTTATATTCTGGAGGCAGCCTTTGAACTACTTCTGAAGAAATAATACCAGCAACCAAAGCAAGATGAGTATTATTTGGGCCCTGGTTCTTGTGTTTTTTTCCCCATGTGCATATTCCATAATTATTATATTTTACTAGGTTTAAAATTCATTTATGTACCGTAAATTGAAACATAAAAATTGAAACATAAAAATGATTTATAGTAAGACCATTCAAGTTATAGTTTTCATTCTTGGTTCTCTACATATGAAAATTCTATGGTTATGTTGTAGACCACTGTTTGCTTTTTCTTTAAGTCTACTTGTTTTAAGCATTTTTTTTTTAAAAACAAAGACTTTTTTTGTGGTCTCCTTGCTTGCTTTTAGAGCCAGATCATCTCTAACAGGATTTTTGGCATTGCTGCAGTTCTAACCATACTCCAGATATGGTTTAGTAAAATTGCTGCAACCTCTCTTCAGATTGTGGAGGAAAAGATTTTGTTTCTTAGTAAAACAAGCATCCCCTAGTATTTTTTATAAAGAACACCAAGACTGTCTCTTCTGAAGTTTGTTTTGAATTTGCTGTTTAAAAAAGTGGATTTTTTGGTTTTGTCTCCTGTGTTTTCTGAAGGCAGGACACTATCAGCTGGCCATTCAGGGTTTAACACTAAGCTATGAAACAGTCCCAAGTATTTTGGTGGAGATGCTAATGCTGTGGAAGGAGAGGATAAGAGGCAGTTGATCCTGAGTCCCTTCCACAGAGGCTCCCATATTCAAAGAGCCCAAGTTTCACTCAGTTCTTGTGTGGCTGAGGGGATAATCCAGGCAGGCTGCTGGCTTTAGGAGCTTCCCTGTGCTCAGTGCAGCCAAACCTGTGAGGGATCCAGGAGCAATGAGCAAACACAGGACAGAGTTCAGGAGTCATCTTGGGGAGGAGGTCAGGATGCTGTAGTGCAAAGAAGATAGCACAGCAGGCACTGTGGCACTCCAAAAGTTGGGAAAACATGAAATGCTGAGGTTTCCCAGCTGTGGAACAGATTCCAAGAGCAGCAGTTTTATACAGTGATTCCTGCAGGTCTGCTGATCAACACCTTTGAGTGGAACTTTTGAAGCAGTTGCCCATGGAGGAGTTATGAACAACTTGGACTACTGATAATTAAAGTAGCACAGTGAGGTTTGCTTGGAACACTTCTGTTTTTCCTCCTGGGTGCAAGACTGCAGAACTCTGCTTTTCTCCAGGTACTCTGAGTCCAGCCAAATATAATTCACCTGACGTTACTGGAAGAGCTCATAGTATACCAGAAATCAATGGGCAGTTGATCTACTTTATGTAAATTTTTATCTAGACCTTTTAAAAAGTCACCACTGTGGCAGAGTGTGCCTGGGAGAGCAGCAGAGGCCACTGCTGAGGACTCAGATGGGTGCTGAGGGGGTGTCTGTGCTCCTCCTCGGTGACAGTGTGACATTCTCACAGGCAGCAAATGCCCTTCTGCTCTCTGACAGGACATCAATGCAGTCACAGGGTTCAGGGCTTTCCTAAAGAAGCATATTCAGTATTTCCTGCACAGCCTGACACCTCTAGGAAGGAATAATTCTCATTTACACTCCTGTCCCTGAGAAGGGGTTCAGAGCTTTGAGGATGTGAAGTGGTGCCCAGAATGTGCAGGGCTTCTTGTGGCTCACACCTCCAGCTGTCTTCCAAAATTAGGGAACACAATTCTTGAGGCATGCAAACTGCTTTGTCCTTGTCTAACTTCCAGTCTTTTCACAAATTTTTGGAAGTCCCTAGTTAGATCCTGAAGGAATATTATATTCACAGCTTTGGCTTTTTTTTCAAGATGTTATGAACTTACAACACTTTAAAACTTCTTGATTAAAACTGCACTCTGCAGTAACAGAAGCGTTCCAAATAATCGAGAAGAACTAACCACAAGTTAATATGTGTTGGAAATTTTATTTCCTAGTGTAGTGTAGGACTGAAATGAATTTCCATTAAAGACTATTATGGTCTTATCACTTTCCAGACTAGCTGCCAAGTGCATTTGCTTGATCTTTCTTCTCTAACAGATACAAACCCAGCATATATCTTCAAATAAGGAAACTAAAAATAATCTAGCTGCACACAGAGTTCTCTTCCCAGACATGAGAGAAAAGTATAAACTGTGGTAATTTATAGTTACATCTCAGAAAGATATTGAGATGCTGTGATGAATGTAGTTGCACTAGAACTCTCCTGGAATAAAGCAGAAGTTTCATGCATTTGAGCTGACTTACACTGCCAGGTGTGTGCCATGTAGGGATCTTGCACCCTGACACGAGCATGGAGAAGCTTCCCCAGATTTCTCACACCTGCCTAAGGATTTCAGGGCCTGTTTGTCCTGCTCTGAAAACTTCAGAATTGCTGCACTGAGTAGTTTTGCATTGAAGTGGGTCTCAAAAACTGAGCAAGCTGCTGCTCTGTGATGTTTGAGAGCTCTTAAAGGTGACTTTTGAATGCAGGGATGGAGAACACAGGTCCCAGGTGTTTAAGGTCCTTCTCTAGATAGTTACACATGTCATATATCTCAGCACTATGTGAACAGAAGAGAGGAAAATCTAGTTCCAAAACTGTGTATCTGACAGCAAATTTTGCAGACCTTCAGCTAAGCAGCCTGCAGGGACTTCAACTCTCTGCTCTGCCTTCCCACTGAATAAGAGAATGAGTGGATGAGCTTAAATGGTGAGTATAGACAAACAAAATCAGTTTAGAAAATGAGCAGTGTTGGTTACCATATATTATATCATAGCAAACAGTTGTCAGCCAGTTTCAGATGCATGAGACTATCTGATTGTACTTTTAATTCTTTGTTTCCCCACATTCAATTGTGTTAAAGGATTCAATATCCCAGCCTAGCATTAATCTTCCACATAAGCAATGCCTGTAATTGCAACAAAGATTGTGTATAGAATTTAGCAAGGTGTGAGAGTGCACTGTATTGCTGTGACTGAGATGGGAGTGTGGTTGGCTGGAAATTTCTTAATGAAATGTCATGTCAGGAGATGGAGACTGACACCAAAGCGTGGGGGAAAGAATTGCTAATTAAACAGTTCTTCTAGCTGAGTATGAAAGTTGATTGTGGGAAGATGGTCAGTGATGCCTTTGAGCTGGGTGAGGGAGTCACAGTGGGAAATAAACTGGTGATTTATCTTGTAGCTATTTTTGTAGAATTCAGTAATATCTAATGGCTTTCAAACAGATATTCTAATAGTTGGGGTTTTTATAGCAATATTTGTAGCACTTGCAGCCTGTTCTGGATATATAAATGCAACATTGAGATGTGGTTGTGCACCCAGGGATGCTCCACCATTGGAGTGTTGGTGAGGCTTGCAGTGACCCGTGCAGTCCAAGGTGTCCCTGACCCTCCTGGAGGGGCAGCAGGTTGGACTGAAGGGGCTTTAAACGTCCCTTGCAAAGCAAACTGTTGTGTGGCTGATGGGGAAAGAGCAAAGCTTGGCAGAGATGGCTCCAATTAAACTGGAAAGGCTGCAAGTGGAACTTGTCACTTGTTTGGTCTCTTCTGTTGCCTTTTTGCTTAGCAGGGAGGGAAGATGTTTTCTCAATATCTACTGGACAAATCCTTTTTAATGTAGTTATACCTGCTCATAAAGAAACTTAGGACTTTTGATTCCACAAACTTCCAGAGGATTTATGTACCAGGTATCAGTAGAATTGCATTTCAGAAATGTCAAAGAAATGTAGAAATGCTATTGCTAAATCTTATCTATGATCATGTATAAATTGCATAATTTATAATGTTTTAAATACTGATTTATGGAAAATGCAGAGTAAATCCACTTGATCTGTACCATTTTGGTATGTTTAGGTGACAGAAATTGTCTTCTCATTAAAGTAGCAGAAAGAAATGGGCCAGCATTTTTAATGTATTTAATAAACCCCATCAAAACAAACCCAAACACATGTAATTTATATATGAACAATGTACGTCTTCTAAAAAAAATACATTTTTAATTCAGGTACTACTAAAAAGTTTAGTTTTACCCAGACACCTGAGCAAATCAATAAAAGGTTAAAAGTAATCTTTTCTCCTTGCTGGTTTGAATCCTTTCTAGCAATAGAGATTCATGAAGTTCACCAGTAATTGTTTCCTTTCTTAGAGAATTCATTAACCAAGGCTTTAGCCTTTTTACTGTCATGAGCACTGACTAATACTTTGCATCCTGTTGTGCTTTCTCAAGTGCATTTAAATATTAAATACATATTATTCATTTGAGTTTCTGATTCAAATAATGATAATTTTCTGTTTTGAATTAGAGGCAGTTCAGTTTGACTGCTGCTGTCTCTCAGAGTCCCTGAGATTGTGTTTCATCCATTTACACAGTTGCTGTCTCTTCTATCCAAATCTCCAGAAAGGGGGAAGGCTTCCAGCTCCTCTGCCTGTTCAGAGAAAAGAAACCTGAATGGAGATTGATCTTCTCTCAGTGTAACTTTCTTTCTTTTCAGACTTTGAAAAATGCAGAAGTGATTAGCACTGACCTAACAACTGACTTATTTGACATTTCTGGGTGGTTTTTATTTGAATGTTCAGAGTACTTTGTAAAGCAGTAGTTGTGACAGGCGCTGGGCTGTGGATCTGTGTTGCTTCACAAACCAAAGCTGCTGTGGGTGAGGTGAAAGATGCACCCATCAGGTTCAATTCCAAAGTAAGGGGAGTAAGAGGCAAAGGCAGGAATTCAACATGTGAGTGACTCAGGTTCACGATGTTAGACCACACCAAATTCTTCATTTTCCTTCCTTTACATCTCAGTCTTTGTGACTAAGGCTGAGGATTGTTACAGTGCTGGTTTTCCTGAAGAATCCTGTGCTGAGTACCTGAAATGAAAGTTTAGAGATATTGTTTGATGAGAATCACAGCTGCAATATTGCTCAGTGATTTTTTTCTGACACTGAAGATATCAGTTCAATTTTACTTAGAAATGTACATGTCTTAGGTCACTAGCCTTTAATAATTTTCTAATAGCTTGAGTTCTTCAATGGAGTTTAATTCATGACCTAGAAATCTGAGATGGCAGAGATGCTTCCCATCTGTCTGTAGTCATACACATCTGCAGAAATTAATTTTCAGCAGTGGGTAATTTTTGGCTTGTGGACAGATGTATAATTGAGAGAGAATGCTGCTAAGGGGGAAAAAAAAGCTGGGGAAAAAAACCTTTATGGTGAAGACAAATACCTCATGGAAAGCTTGTAATGACAGAATTACTACCACAACCTCTTCTACTGCTTTCACCATGTTCCCTGTCAAAAAGGCCATTTTACAGTCCTGTGCCATAAAAATAAGGGCTTATGATTATCAAATCATTGCACTAAATTTTGGAAGGCATTTTATTGGTGCTAAAGTAATTAAAAAGAAAGAACAGTCCAAAAGGGAATTCAAAGTATTAAAAAATAGTGGACAATATGTCAAAAGCCCATAAGCCTTGGTTTTAGTTGTGTGTTGACAAAGAGACTTCTTGGCCTTATTTTGAATATATTTATCAACAGAAAAACCACCTTCATTTATAGAGAAAAAGTGCTGATGATACTGAAGTTCTCTTCCAGCCTGGATGAGTCTGTGATTCTGTGAAATTGTATTCAATTTTGGGTGATAAGCACAGAAGGGGAGGCTGTTGGCTTTACTCCTGGGGCAGAGAACCCCATCCTAAAAAGAACTGGCCTTGCACCAGTGATGGAAAAACTGCTGGAGCGAAGGCAAAGTCATTTTAAATCTCAGATGTGGTCCCTGAATGTGTTCAAGGACTGTGAAAGAGAATGGGAAAAAGTTCTTCTGCTTTGGATATTGATGTAACTGCTCCTACAGTTACAAGGTGTTGTCCTGTTCTAGCACCCATTAATTCAGGATTTTAGTGGCTTGCTCTGGAATTTAGGGATGCACAAGTTTGACACAATTCAGGATCAGACATTTGACCTCCTAGGAGGTCATTAACCAGGATTTTAGTGGCTTGCTCCAGAATTTAAGGATGCTCAAGTTTGACACAATTTAGGATCAGACATTTGACCTCCTAGGAGGTCATTAACCAGGATTTTAGTGGCTTGCTCCAGAATTTAAGGATGCTCAAGTTTGACACAATTTAGGATCGGACATTTGACCTCCTAGGAGGGTAGCAAGCAGCTGTAATAGACCAGGGGATGCTTGGTGGTACCTAAGAGGTGCCTGTGCCAAGAACACGAGGGAGCCCTTCCACCTGCCAGGCAAAGCTGCAGGAAAGGTCCAATCCCTGGAGCTTTAGCCAAACTGACAGCAAAACCAGCCAGCAATGAAGGACACCTGCTGCTGGAAGGGCTTTCTGTGTGCTGGGGTGCATCTATGGCACGGGCAGGGTTTAATGATGGTGATTTTCACATGTCTCTTGGGCTTTGCATTGGAGACGTGGGCAGTTTGCTGATTCCAGCAGTGTCTTTAGTCTGTGTTAGTAGTACTAATAAGTAATAGCTTACCTCAGCTTTATTTTGCACTCAGGATCCTAACTGTGCATCCCTGTGAGCTGTGAGCCTCACACCTCTGCATTCTGTAGTTTATCTCAGCATTCCCTAAGGATGTAAGGGGTGTCAGAAGGGGCTGCAGCCCCATCCCTCCATGTTCTGGCCCCAGAAGTGGCCACTGGATTGTGCTTGAGGGAAGGATCCTGTTTGTTCTGCTCTTTTCGTTCAGCACCTCGTTTCTTGGCAAATGCTGGGTGCTGAACTAAACAGACATTTGGTCAGTGGAACACAGTGCAGTCACTGCTGCCTGTGAGAACAAAGCATGTGCTGACATTTTCCCTGCCTTTGGCATTTACCAGCTTCTGCATTTCTGACCTGGGTTGGTGCTGTCCCTGTTATTATCAGTGGCCACTGATGTGTTTGCCATAAACTTATCTTATCCTTTTAATAACCACTTAGGTTTTGGCATCCACAATACCTGTGACACCAGATGTTACAATTTAATTACATACTCCATGACAAAGCTTCCTGTTGTTTGTAATATTCTGCCTTGCTGTTTCCCTGTGTGCTCCCCAGACACTGAGTTAAGACATGGAGTGTATTTTTTATGCCTTTGCTGTATTCCACTCAGTCAGACTGTCTTCAGGCTGGGGGAGTTTTCCAGCAAGCTATTTCATGCTTTGGACCATGCTTGCTGCCTCTTCAGGCACTCTTTCTACTCCTCCATCTTTTTGAGACAGATTCACCTTAGATTTAGGTGATGTCATTAGAATGTTTGGGGGTTTGGTTCTTTTCTGAGTAGCTAATTTGTGTTTTGGTGTCTAATTCGGTAACAGCTTCATTTTTGTGATTAATTTATTGATCTCGAAGCTCCCTGTACAGTTTCTCCTAGACTGTACTGACATCTAATGGCAAGGCAAAGTGGCTTAGCCATACTTAATGGCAAGATAAATTGTCTGACAGGCAAATATAATTATATATTTCCTTCTTAATTCTGTATTAGGTTTCATAAGACAAGATGGAATAACTTCAATTTGTGCACAAAAAGGCTGACATATACTTTTTCTTCTGGCAATTAATCTCTTTTTGTTCTGCTCAATGTGCCATTCTTATTTTTAAGTGTAACTTAAATCTTTGCAGGAATGTTTTTGAGCCCAGTGATAGTAATGTGATGGTTTTGCACTGCAGAAGTTTTCAGTGTAAGTCACAGGATCTGCAGGAAAGGATGTGGGAACAAAGCTGTCCTGCAGAACTTGCAAAGAGGATGTTCCAGTGCTGTCGTAGCCCCTGCTCTATTTTGAAGAAATACCCAAACAAAAGTCTTTGTCCTCTTTTACTCGTCCTCCTATTTGAGGTTCCTCCATATCTTTAATGGGAAAGTTTTCAAACACCAATGGATACGTACTGTTAAATAATACTTTTCTAAATGGAATATAGAAAGAAAAAAACGTTCAGATACTTCTCTTTGTTATATTCCATGTTTAGGTGTAGTTCACTGTATAATTTTGAGACTAAAGCATTACCTAAGTTTCATTATGAAACACCAGTCCTCTGATCCCAAATTTCTGTTTTATACAGAACTGATACTGCTGCTACTGACATTAGAAGGGCTCAGCTACAAATTGTAGAGCTTTTTAAAGCAGAGTGTTTCTTTCTTACATCATAAACTTTATTTTTCCTTTTTCACAGAATTAGAGCCCATATCCTGAGAACGTTGACTGCTTTACTGAGTAAATATATCTTTAAGTTAATGTTCAAATAAAAGAAAATTCTCTTAGCATTTTTATGTCATTTTACTTATATCTCTTGATCAACATCCTCTTTTTTTTGCCAAACACACAATACTTTGTTTTGTACCACAGAAATATTTTGAAATTTAGATACATTTCCATTTCTTAGTAATGATGTTGAGGCACACTTGACATCAATATAACGATTTTTTTGTAGTGAAGGTGATGAACACTGGAACAATTGCCTGGAGAAGTGTGGAGATTTCCCATTGGAAGTGTTCAAGGCCATGCTGGATGGGCTTTGAGCAGCCTGCTCTAGTGGAAATTGTCTCTGCCCATGGCAGGAGGGTTGGACTAAATGATCTGTTTATTAATTGAAATAAACACTTACTGCAAAACAAAATCTATCATTATTTAGGGAAATTAAAGCATTTCTAGCATGAGGAAAACCACTACGATTATATTTATTTGTTGCTTCCAGGGCTGTGCAGAATGGCACTGCAAGGCTTGTGAGGTGGGATGGAAAATAGAGATGTTGTCAGTTTGGGTGGGAAGGAAGAAGTAAAGCATTAGTCTGGCTTGCCTTGGAAATTCATCAAAATTTTGATCATCAGAACTGATGGCACTGGAACTTGGAAAGTAAATTTACAGTGTTTCTTTTGATAGCCTTACATTATACTTTTTGATAGTTGTTAGTTGAAAGAAAAACTATTTGAATAATTCACGGTAGCTTCAGACAAAGGAGTGTAAGCTAGCATGGCTGAGTTAAGGGAAGGCTGAGATTCCCAGGGGTAACACAGATCTCATGGCCTTATCTGCTAATGACCTGTCACTGTTCCGTGAATTTAATTTCTGTTCTGGATTTCTGATGCTCCATCTTGGGATTTGGGATTGCCTACAAATCTGTGCCTGCAACGAACAGTGGGGCAAAGGGAGAAATCAGTCTGCTGTATTTTGTATCCTGTGGGCAGGAGTCTGTGCTCAGGAGACAGACTGCCAGACTTATTCTCTGGATTTGTTGGGTCCCCAGGATGAAGGAGGAATTGAGAATCTGACTCCTTGTTCTTAGAAGGCTGATGTATTATTTTATCTTGAAGTCTCAGAGTAAAGCTTTCCCTTTCTTGAGAAAGAGCTAAATGCTCCAGCAATACCCCAAGACTTATTATCTTGAAAAATACACTGAAATCATCTGATTAACTGAAGGAAAAACTCTGATATTGTTTGCAACAGTGTGTGTTTTGATCTGAAATGTGTACTGCTCAAAAGGGCTCTGTGCATTGGTGGTATCTCAGATGGCTTTGTAGATACTGCTTGACATGTATGATAAGCACCATATGCTCTTAAATCACTTGGATTCTCACTTAATCTTAAAATATTGAACTACAGAAGTTTGGTCTTAAATACTATTTGGTATCTGGTGTTCAGGTTTTTAGATGATCAGGCACTGTGTGTGTATTTTTAGTGAATTTCTCAAATACAGTTATTCATGTTGTGGTTTAGCAATTGCAGCAACTAACACTTCCACAATTCCAAGGCTTTTGTTTCGCTGGGAAGCACTTCCCATATCATCATCTGCTCTTTCTGTTGGAACATGATGTGTAATAAAACTGTGTGAGGGTTCAACTTAGAATGGTGTTAACATGTTAATTTATTTTTTGCTCAAATATTTTTTAAACTTATGACAACTTACTATCAATGAAATAATGTTAAAGCAATGCTTGAAAGGAAAAAAGTACTTGATTTATATGTCACACTTTGAAGCTACTGCAGACAGATAGAAAACATCTGGTGACACTTTCAGTGTAGGTCAACAGTTACAGATGGTCTGTTCTCCACAGCTGTCATCCAGCTCTGTATGCAGAGTGACTGCAGTGGGAAAATCTTTGGCTGAGTGAATAAACAACACAGCACAAGGAGGCCAGCAGGCCTCTACAAGGTGGGAAATTAAATAAGCTATACAGATTTAAACTAAGATTAGTGTTTAAATGTTCATCATATTCTGGTTTGGTTTTTATGCGTTAGATCTTTCTGTGTTTCTGTGCCTTTCTATGTTATGATCTTTTTATGCTATGATCTTTCTAATTGAAGGAAGTAGATTATAAAACAGAAATGATAAGCCAATAAGTTAAAGACTAGTTTAAGGCTGATCCTGTGCACAGCTTTGGGGTGTTGGCTTGAGCAAGGCTGGTTATATAGTTCTATACTTACACAGTTGGTTTATGCGATTATAAAATCCTTCTAGATTTGATGTAATGCTTGTGCAGTCTTATAACACAACCACATTCAATATTAAAGAACATTGTATTTTGGAAGAATGCCCATGTTGAGAAATGTAAAAGTGAATTTCTAAAATGGCAACAGTCTTTGTTTTTTTAAAAAGTAAAAAAAATTGCATTCTGCATTCCTCATCAATTTTTCTTCTCCCTTTCATGATGGGGTGTTATATTCAACTGGAATCTGTGCAAAACAGCAGATGAATCTTGGATTTGAGGATAAACAGGTGTGGGGGGAAAGTGAAGAGGACAATGAGGCGAATAAAGAGTTAAAAGCATGATGAATGTTGCACACTAACTCCATTTTAAATTCAATAAAAACCCCAAACACAAAGAAGGAACTTTATGAAAAGTCCGAGTGCACTGAGCAGGGCAGTACTGGTAAAGATACTTAGTACAAATACAAATGTGCAGTTCTTGGTACTCAAAATATTTTTCTTTATAATTTCACTCACAGTTCATGAATCTTGGTGATATGTTAATGAAATGTGTCTGTGTTTGGTTTTAGTGCAGTTCAGCCTCTAGAAAGTAACAGGCAGGTTTCTAGGCTCAGTCACTTGTAAGGCCATTTAATCCTATCCACTGGTGCTGAAAGCTGCTGGGCAGGAATAAAAAGAATCTGGGAGGTGGAGTGTTTGGCTCATTTTAGTGGGCACGGTGCTTGTACTGCAGTGTGCTCTGCGTTTGTTTCTCAAATCTACTCAGATACTGTAGGTGAATAAAAGTGGTGCTCTGATGATGCTTTTCAGAGCATCTGTATCCACAGTTTTACCACATCCACTTGTTCACATGCACTTTACATCCTCCTGCTGTAATTAGGTTCTCACTGAGGGATTTTCCTGCTGTGTCCCCATCCCCCTTGCCCCTGTCAGTGCTTTGGCTCAGATGCAGCCTGCTTGTGTCACTGCCCTTCTGCTGCCTTGCCCAGCTCCACGGAATCTGAACAGGGCCTGCCTGCATCTGCTGCCAACGAGCTCTGCCTGGCCATGCAGAAACCTGCTCCCAATGCCCTGTGCTTGATAGAGATGTTGGCGTTCCCTCTTGTCACCAGGATGTGTCTCTGCCCCTTTGCTGGAGGAAAATGAGGGCAGAAACGCCCATCCTCTGATGCATCGANGGTGATGCTGAGAAAATCTAATTGTTTACAGAAATCAGGCTGGGAACTGCTTTTGGAACTGCTTTTTACTTTTCTCTCATTTTCAGGCCTTCGTGGCCTTTTTCTCTAAAAACTCTCCACACCCCTTGACTTGGTTTCCTTCAGCTTCCAAGCTGAAACTCTGGATTTCATGATCATCAAGAGCCTGGATGTTAGGAGTGAAAGAAGTATTTTCTCTCACTGTGAGCTTTGAGATGCAGAGTTGTGGCTTTCCAATTTCATCTCAGGTGAACAAGTTTCTGTCAATTTATAGGAATAAAAACATGTGCCTGCCCGAGGTGCCTGCATTTGTTGATGGTTTGCTCTTTGGAAGAGCAGAAAAGCATGTGAAGTGAAAAGGCAGAGAACAGCAGCTGTCCTGGAACATTTCCCACTGCTTGGTCCGAGTTGTGCCCTGTGCTTTGTATCTCTGTGCTTTGAGGACAGCTTGCTGTGAAATAAATACCAGTTTACCTAATATGATGTAAGAACTTTGTGAAGATTTTTAATTCTTTGAATTACACACAGATCATGTGGACAAAGGTGCCAGAAATGATGTATTTTAAAGTTTATCTTTCTCTTTACAGCTTATAAAAGACTGAGCATTTCTGCCTGGTGTGAGCAGAGCATCAGCAAGCTGTGTGGGGACGTTCTTTGAGCTTCCACTGTTGTGTCTCTCATGGACAAACACAAAGTGAAGCGGCAACGTCTGGATCGCATATTTGAAGGTTGGACATTTCAATTTCTAATGTTAACTCTGTTCGTTTTGTGGAATACTGATATTTGCTCTGGGTCAGTCTGTGTATTTTTAATTGAGTTGTAGTTGCTGTTGAGGTAATATTGAATGTGCTCAAATACTGGTTTTTGGGTGGAAACTGATCCAGACAAATAAAAGAAACTATACTGTGACCTATTCTAGAGTTGAGTTGGCTTTCATCTTAGCATTTTACAAGATTCTACCCAAACACTGTAAAAACTGTGAGCTTATATAAAACAACAATTTCAAAAGGGCAAGATGACCACATAGTGCTCTCAGGAGTCTCTCTACAGGCTTGCCTCATATAGATTGATTTAACAGCTTGTATCTGATCCTTGAAAGGAAGTAAAAAGTCAGATGAAAACAAAACAAAAATTGCAGGAGACCCCCAAATGTTAAATGAGTATTAATAAAAATAGTGTGAATTCTAGTGAAAGGACTTGTAATCATTTGGGTCTGTCATTTTACCTCAGGTCACAAATGACAAATTGCATATTCTTGCTCTTTTCTCCAAAAGGGCTTTTAGAGCTGGTACGAAAGCAGGTTGAGGGATAAGTTGTGCTGTTTTTAAAAGTATACATTAATGGTCTGCACTAAATGAATTTTCATATTAAAATGTTAATTTCTCACTAAAAGGCAAGGGAATAGTTAATTTCTTTTTGATACAATGGGAAACAGCATACAGACTGGTGGGCACTTGGTCTCTGCACCATGACTGAGGATGTGACCTGGGGGTGAAACCTTGGCCTCCTCCNGTCACTCTTCCAAAACTGGCCAAGCCCAGCCATGGCTACCAGGTCCAGGCTGTCACTGTGTCCCCCTGGACTGCTTGGCCAGGTGGCCAGAGCCTGCTCACTGCAGACTGGTCCCTGCTCACAGAAATGGGGAGCTGCCTGCAGAGGATGGTGAAATTGGGCAGGCTGCCCCACTTTCTGTGCAGCTCTGCTCTTAGATCAGCTAGCACTGACCCAGGAGTGTGCATGCTCCTCTTCTCTGCTCCCAGTCTCACTTCCCCATCCTGGAGTTTCTGTATCCAGCTCTTCAATAAAAAATGGAGAATAATATCTTTTCTTTTGGCCTGTGTTAGTCAGCTGAATCAGCAAGGTGTGAAGAAGAATGACAAACCTGTCCCTTTTGATGGCAGCCAGCAGTCAGAGCAGCTCAGCCCAGTGCAATCTCAGCCTCCCAATGGGCTGATTCTGTTGAGCAGCAGAACAACCTGAGAGGCAAAAAGTCTGTGCTGATGTGGGCAGGAGCACTGCCAGGGACAGAGGTGGCAGAGCAGCAGCCACTGGGACTGGAACAGCAGTGCCTTCCCAGGCTTTGTGCCCACATCCAGTGATGCTCTTTTGTCTGGCTTGTTCTCCCCTGCCCTGCACAATTCACTGCACCCATCCTGTGGTAAAGTCTGCTTGGCCATGCCATGGAGGGAGCTGATCCACTTGAAAAGTGATGTAGGACAAAAAGGGGTTTTTAGCCACCTCTCTGCTTCCTTAATCCCATTTACCAAACAGCCAGGCTGGGAAAACAGAGTGGGAAGGCCAGGCAGAAAATGATAGGGAGGAGAGGGGGTAAAACAGCAGGGATGGAAACCTGCCTGACATTTTACAGCTGTGTTGGAACTGTGTTCTGCTCCTGTGTGTCTGCATGCTCAAATGTTCTTTGAGGCTTCTACCACATTTTCCTGATGATGACTTCAAAGAGTGTAAAAAGGGATAAAAACTAGGGGGTTGGTTTGTTTTATAATGGCTTTTTTTCTACATATATCCTGTTCAGGTTTAAAAATTAATTATGCAGAATTGTTCTCTGATATATCTGCCTTTCATAGCACAACCTAAATATTTTATATGTTACAAATTTGTGTGATGTTTTACAAAGCTTAGGGAATGTAATGAGCTGTAGAACTATTAAAGGTGGTTTATTTTCTTGGCCAGCTTTTCTGTCCATCCGTTTGTGCATTGCTTTCTTCTCTGAAACTTCCCCTTAGAAGAGAATATTCTAAAGATGCACTTTATTTCTGTTGCAAGTTCACTTAAAAATAGGCTGCAATAACTTGCTAACTACTACTAACTATGTATTTTTTCATGAATTCTTGAATATAATGAAGCTTAATGGAGCTCAGTAAATGATTTTGTCTCTGAGGTACCCATGATTCCCTTTGATGATTTCTTAAATATAAAACTGAATATTTGCTTCTAATCCCAAAGCTGTTTGCAATCATATTTTTTGTGCACATTTCAATGTTCTGCCATTGAAGGATGTCCCTTAAAAAAGCCAGGTATTGAATTCTGGTTTACAACTTCCACCACTAACTGTGAATTATGCTGTGGCATCAGGACATGATTCAGGGCACTCTGAGATGCTAATATTAAACTCACTTCACAATTTGTAAAATAGCATTTAGGATTCCTCCCTTGGAGATGAATGGCACCACGACATGTGAAGGATTAATTAGTTACTGATTATATTGTTCTTGGTCCCCCTCTCCGGTGATGCTGGTGATTGCAAAGCAGAATTACAGAAGTATACATTTGGCAGAACAGTTGGAAGTGTCACAGTGCAAAAATAAAATGTGTTCATTTTGTGGGTAATTTGAAAAATTCAAAATGTTTTTGGCATTTTGCAAAGTTGTTATCTCTAATTAAGGTATTATTGTGCTTTATATTGTAACAAAGTGTAAACAATGCTGTTTATTTGCTTCTATTCTAGAAATCCTTAATTAAATTTGTGTATGTTGAACTGACCATTGCCTGGCAGGTCCCTTGGGCTGTCTGACCCCTCCTGCATTTGCTGGCTGCTGATGGATGAAGCAGAAGGAACAGGAGGTGGCTGCAGGCTGAATTCTCTGTCAAGGGGCTTGGTGAACACTGGGAATTATTTTTAAGTACATTATTTTTGGCTGCCTCAGCACTATATATTGATTATACACTGCTTTTGGTGGCTTTTTTGTTTGTTTTTTTTTTAGTTTTTTTCTTCTGGTGTTGATAAAGCAAAAAGCATCTTAGCACTCAGAATGCTCAATCATTTCCTAATTTTTTTTTCTTTTTTGTGCAGCACTAGTGTTAATGTTATTCTTTATATGCATGTTGCTTTTTAAAAGTGCCCAGAAGAAAAGTTGCAATGCGTTTTAGCTATTTTAACAGTGATGCTTTATTACCTTAGAAATGAAGAGTTGGCCAGGATCATAAATTGGAAAAGAAAGTGCATATTAATGGGATGAATTTCTGAAATTTCAGATAAAATCTCTCATCTTTGCTTTTATGAAGGGCAGCCTTTCTTTGGGAAGGTTTGGTTACTGGCAAATACCCAAGTGTGATGCACTTTGAAGGACAGTAAAAGTGCATGATAAATGAATAGTTTCTTTTCAAGGATATGGCCTGGGCTTTCTTTCTTTATAAGGAAACATCTGTGTTTTTAGAGCTTCTTTTTGCTGCTTGAGATTTAATAAGATGAATCTTCAGTTTGTAGTAGATGTGGAATATGTTGATGGTTCCAGGAGGAATGCAAAGGGAAAAAAATCAGATATGAATTGAATTTGGGTGTCTTCCCAAATTGATAGAGAAATCTTGCAATAAAGAGTGACTTAATTAAAAGAAAAATGCATTCACTTTCCTGATCTCTTTTGTTTGTGTGTGTACTAGCTTGGCTTTTTAACCAGTGGGAAGTACCAGGGTGAGAAATGCCAAGTGTTTCTTCATGACCATTGGTGGATCTTACCTGGTTTGTGTAAACTGGGATTTCAGCCCTTGCAGGGGCAGTTGAGTTTTCTTACATTAGTAAGAAATATGTTATATATATTATCAATGGCTTGGTCAGGGCTTTCCCTGAATTTCCAAAAGCACTTTTATGAACTTGGTCTGTGCCATGTAAGTTGATTTGTAAATCTGAGGAAGGAGGAATAAATGTTTCCTTTGCTCTTTCCCTGAGTGGGAATTGCAGATGTCAAGTTCTTTGCAGAACAAGAGCTGCAGTTTTCTTAACATCCAAATTTGAACATGTTCTTCATTGTTTCACTTGTAGAGATGCTGCAGAAAGAAAGGAAATAGTAAAATGCACAGGCAATGGTAAATCAAACAGTGCTTTATAGAGGTTCCTTCCTGTGTACTGATATTTGTACTGGGCACACAATATGCCAAATGTTTCTTCAAAAGGGGTGAATGGGCTGCCTCACTTCTTGGTGTCTGACAGACCTCAGAAGGTGGCTGAGTGAAGGATTAGGGCAGCAGAGGGAGCTAAAAGATTCCTAATATTTTATCATTTCTTTCCTAAGTCAAAGTAGCTCCTTTATAAAGTACCAATTAACCTTTGCAAAAATGTGATTTTCTAACCTTAAGTGCCTTCAGCAAACACATAAGCATTTGAACTGGAGTAAATTCCTTTCCTCTGTAGCAATCCAGTATAAATTAAATTAGGAATTAGACAGTTAAAGCTACAAAATCTTTCTGCAGGAACAGCCATCAAACCTTTCAAGTGCAGCAAATGAAAGTGTTTAAGCAAGCAGAGTTTTCTATGGAAAACCTATAGAAGAATATTCTATAAGTTAACCAATTTACATTCAGATACAAGTGTTTTAACATAAAAAAGTACACTTTGGTGCATTGCATACATGCATGTTTTAACCATACAATACTATTTTTCTGTGTATTGCTTGTAAAAACTTTGAAAGCGTTTTTGGACATGTGGTAATACAGAGAATTAGATAAAAGTTGCCTTCAAAGAACAGGGAGCATATTCTAAGGACTAAGATAAGTTGACTTTAAAATAATAACAAATGGTGCTACCAGGAATCTCAACAAGAATTTTTGCCTCTTTCCAAAGGAAAATGATCTGTATATTTGGGTTATGTTTACCCTACTGCAAAAGCATCCTTTATCTCAGCAGAATTAGAGTTGAAATGCTTCTGCACAGGCTTGTGTTTGGTTTTTGGCTTTGTCCTTTGTATCAGTGTTTGCAGTGCAAAGTGGTTTTAGCTTTCCTTGGCTTCCTGCAGTGACCTGCATCTCAGTCTTCTCCTGCACAGCCTTTGGGTTTGCAGCCACTCAAGTCTTACAGTGTTGCAGAGGCATTGCAGGTTGTCTGGAAAGGGAATTGGCTTCAAGCCCCTTTTGCTCTAAGTGATAGCAAACAGCAGCTGCCATTGGAAATCATTGCTTCAGTAAGAACATCTGTGGCAGGAAAATCTATGGAGAAAAGAATCTGAGATTTTTAGGTTTTGCTGAAATGTTCGTGTCCCTGACTTAAGTTATGAATGCTGTAAAGAAAAACTGCAATTTTGTGGTGTCCAGCATCATGCGTTTTATCTGTGTTGTCACATTTTGACTGGTATATTGAAATAAAAGACACTTAAAATAAAATACACTTGGTTACGACAGCAGCTGTGTACAGCTGTGATCCATCCAGAGAGTTGCATCTTGACACCGCAGTAAAGTCAAAATAGTTTCCCTGAATGCTAGTGTCAAACTAGCATTTTGCAAAAATGCAAGATTCCCTGAATGCTAGTGTCAAACACAGTGTTAAATACAGAAAATAATATAGCACGACACTGGTTTTACAGGGTTGTATTAATTGTATTTGTAGTGTCAGATACTTGAGTCAGAATCCAGTACAAAACCACACCTCATCCTCTAATTCCTGAATCATCTCCTGAGAATTTATCCCTCCTATTCTTCTATTAATAAAAATATTTTCAGGCTAGATATTTAGCTTTTATACAGTGCAGATGAGTGGCTGGTAAAAATTTTAGAAGCTTTAGAAGTCCTAAGTACTTGATGGTGGTATGTTCTTATTTCTGCCTGGGGTCAGGGAAGATGCTCTGATGTTGCTTTGCTCTGTGCTCTGGAAAACTCAACTGTACAAAGATTAAGTGTCTAGGTAAACATACTGAAACATTTACATATTCATCCAATTAAAGCAGTCACAGAGGCAGCTCCCATCCTCAGGGAAGTGCAGTCTGAGATGCAAAAAAGGATTTTGTTTTGTTTCCTCCCTTAGTGCAGTCAGGATGGGAGTGCTGCTATGCAAGTGGAAACAAGAAAATGAAAGTGGAGACACCTGTTAGTGCTGGAGGCTCCTGCACAGGGCACACATCCCTGTGTCCTCATGCCAGGAGGTCAGGGCTGCACTGGAGGGTTCTCCTTGAGCAGGGGCATTGCATGGAGTGAGTGCCCAGCAGAGATGTCCCTCCTCACTGGAGAGGTCCCTGTGGTCTGATGGTCATTTGCAGTTAGGAGATCTGTGTTCTGTCCTGTTGCTCTTGTGAAGTCAGTACCAGCTTAGGGAAAAGCAAAAAGCTGCCTCTGCCTCTTCTCTTTCTGTGACAGAAAGCAGTCAGAGATGTTCTGGGATATAAACAGCAGCAGGCTGTTGTAATACTCTTGGAATCCCTTTAAAACACGAGGCTTTGCTAATTGTGAAGATGCTGCAGGTGAGCACACAGCCTTTGGTGCCACTGGAGATGCAGAACTCTGCAGGGGTTGTGGCCCTGCTCAGATACCTAAATGAAAAGGTTCCTTCTTCCACCCTTTCCTATGAGAACTAAATTTAAATTGCTTGTGACTTTGAGCAGATGTATTCAGGATTGTTTTAAAGCCAGAAATTAGCTGTTAAAAATTATTCATGTTTCTCTTTCCCCTGATGCTTATTTTTCAAAGTATCCTCCCATGCACTGAATTTTCAAACCTTTCATTCTGCCAATTAACTGGAGACACAGCAAAAAAAGACACAAAAATTACAGGCAATGGCAGTAGGAGAGCAAATGATGAAGAGTAAAGGCTCTTTATTCTTTTGATCCTACCTGTGTTTGTCAGAAAGTTTCCTTGTGTGCTAGATAATGACACTCAAATACAATTAGACTATGACTCCTGCTAATAGGTAATCAAGAATAATTATAAGTTTTAATTAAATACACGATAAATGCCTCTTTTTGCCATGGAGTGCACATTAGAAGAAATAGTTTTATTAAGTGCTGAGAAAACTTTTTCCCAGGCAATTCTATCACTATTCCTTGTTCCCTGCTGTTCCTTTCTGTCTTGCAGATTGCATCAGTCACAGGCATGTGGTTTTTTCCTGGGTATCAAATACCACTTAGGCAGGTGTTGCCCAATTTCCACAGCATCTGCCAGTCGTTTCTGGCTGCTGTTGTTGGTTTGGTCGTGTTTGCCAGGGTGTGCAGTGCCCCACAGACTCCCAGCTTGTTCCCCGGGTGCTGCCCTTCCCTGCCATGCAGGCACCAGGGATTTATCAAACTCAAATCGTTCAGGAACTGTTCCTTCTTCCTGCAGCAAACAAAAGCAGCTGCGCTCTGGCCATCCTTATCTGCATGAATGCATAGATTGTAAAGGGCTCTTCTGACAAACAAGACAGAAGTTTAGAATTTCAAACTGGAATTTAGGGCATGTAAGTCAGAATGAGTCGACAGTGATGTTTAGAAACAATATAATAATGCAGAGAATGAATTAGTTGCCATAGTAACTGCTTTGTTTTAATAATTTGGTGGGGCAATGAATAAAAGGAGCTCAGAAAGAAGTAGTATCACTCTTGATTACATGTGCAATGAGAGAGGTTTTGTTCATTAATAGTGGAAATTAATTTGATTTTATAACGAATTGAAGAATGAATGTATAAGTTTTACTTTGGAAAGGCAATAAAAATGATGTACAGATTTTTTTATTCATATTTTTTCTACCCCCTGGGAAAAACATAATCACATTTTACATTTTATTATGGCAATGCAGATTATTGATTTCTCAACGATAAAACATGCTCAATATATTGCATTGCAAGCGTGGCTTCAATCTGTGTGCTGTGATTTGTTGCCTGGCAGTTGCTGGCAGCCTAGCAACATGCTTCAGCCCAGATCTGCTCAGGGATGTAGGCACCCAAAGTCAGGAGTTACAGGAAAGGCAGGTTCCTCACCGTTCAAACCCATCCAAAATCATCAGCACCTTGAAATCCCTTTGTGCTGCATGGATGAAATTCAAGCACACTGCGCACTTTCAGCATCACAGAATC
This sequence comes from Spizella passerina, assembly GCA_013401375.1. Taxonomy (NCBI): domain Eukaryota; kingdom Metazoa; phylum Chordata; class Aves; order Passeriformes; family Passerellidae; genus Spizella; species Spizella passerina. The sequence goes on along the minus strand of WBNQ01038585.1, from coordinate 4,334 downwards.
CCAGAATGGCTTGGAAGGGACCTTGAGGATCCTCTCGTCCCAGCCCCTCTGCCACGGGCAGGGACCCCTTCCACGAGGCCACGTTGCTCCAAGCCCTGACCTTCTGAATTTTCTTTCCTCTTGCGGATTGAGCAGCTCTGTGTGCATTTAGTGACAAATGCAGGATCCTCACACAAACAAGGCAGGATCCCCAACCTGAAGGAGCTTTTTGGAGGCAGAGGTGGGGCCAGCAGAAGCCTCCTGTGCTCACGGGCAGCCTGAGCCTGTTGTGCAGAGGGAGGGAGGCACAGAAGAGATGTTTGCTGCAGAAACTGGTGTGCAGAGCATGTGCCAGCCCTCTCCCAGCTGCCTGTGTGCTGGTGGGGCTGTGGCTGGAGACTGGCAGGTGTCATGGAGGAAGGGATTGCTGCTGATGTCCTGCTGGAGCCTTTCACAGGGCACAGCCTCTAATTTGTGTCTGCCTTCTCATCTGCAGCCCTGTTTTAAATTCTCCTTGACTACTGGCAGCTTTTGGCTGAAATGTGCTGGTGAGTTCAAGATTTAATTATGGAGGGCCCAGTGGGCAGATGGACAGGCGCAATTCGGTGAGCCTGGCTGCCTTTGAAAATCTGTCTGAAAGGTGCTCAGGTGTTGCAGACAGAAATAAGAAATGCCCCCTCATTACTCCTTGGCCATCAGAGAGGTGTCCATCCCCAGACCCAAATCATGTTCCCTCCTAGAGCAGGGAGCCTTGGAGCTGGCNCCAAATCATGTTCCCTCCTAGAGCCTTGGAGCTGGTTCTCCAAGCTCTGCTCCCAGCAGTGGCTCCTCAGTAGGTGAAGGTGTCTTCCCAGGAGCAGAGTTATACCTGCTGTTCCAGGTTATCATCAGTCCAAAGCTGGTTGCTTTTTTGAAGAGGTTTGTTCCCTTTCTGTGTTGTTTGCTGCTGTCTATATAATACAAGCTCAGCTCATTGTGTCAGGGGGAAAACAGACATAACTGAGCTCAGGAGTGACTCAGAAAGGGAAATGAAAGCTTCTCTGTTCCAGTGCTTCTGTGTGTGTGAGGTTTGGAAGCAGATTTAAAACTGTGGACTGTCCTTCTCTTTGAGGTGAGTGCCCCATCACTGGGCTGTTCATGCCCTCGACACTTCCCCTCTGGTCTCAGAAGAAACTTGCCCTAAAATAAATATTTCTAACAGCAGTGTATCATACCTCCAGACCATATTTTCTTCCTTCTTCCTTTATCTCTAGGCTGTAGCTGAATAAAATTAAATTGTGATGTTTTTGAAAGGGATGCTAACTTGGTTTGAACTTTCCTTGGTACCTAATCCTTCATTAGAATTCTGAAATGTTTGTTAATATAATCTTAAAGTTTACCAAACCCTTTCCTGTTTAATTTGTGTGTGTCAGTCTTTGAAACTTCTCACAATGTCAGATGATTAGATGAGTTTTGCCCCTATCCAAGTGAAAGGAAGTTCATTCCAGAGCTGCAAACATCCAGTGAAGAATTTTTTAGTTTTTTAGTGCTTCCTTCTATCTGTGTTAACCATAAATCAGTGGTTATTTTATAGGCTCCTGGTGATTACAGTAATCAATAACATGACTGTATCTGAAATAGCTGGTGAAAGAAACTTCACAGCAGCTCCAGAAAGGCACTGGTGCATCTGCTGTGTGTGGCCTTGCAGCCAAATGTGGTCTTTAGCTGCCTTTTCCCCTGCAATTCTGAGTCTCATTTGCTTTGTTTTTCTGCTTCTCTTTTCTAATGAGGGAATAAAATAATTTTTGTTTCACTCCTGGTTTTCTGATGTTTCTTAAATTATGCTTTGTGATACTTTTTTTTTTTTGCTTGGTGATACACAAGTGGATTTCCACTGAAATTCATTAGCATTAAATGTTAATTTTTAAATTTAATGTTCAACTCTGCTCCATTCACTTTGATTTTATTTGCATTAGTCTTTTATGAATAGAAGCACCTGCAAATAAGTTCCTAAAAATCATAGCTTTCCACATAATTTAAAATTATTTACCAGTTTACTAAGGGATCACTCATGAAAAACACTCCTGCCCTGCCTTGAAATTGTGGATTCTTCCTTTTTAAAAGAAATACCAATGGGGTTTTCATGGCAGCTCCCCTGGTGGATACAAGCTATGGTCTTTCCTGAGCCATGATTGACTTGTAGCTCCTGGAAATTTCCATCTAATTGGAAAACATATTGGCTGAATGAAGTTTGTTGGAATTTTCTAGATAAAAACCTTGTACTTTATGCAGTTTTAAAAGCTCTCTTTTAAAATGATTTACAAGGCAGACTTGTAACTTAGCTTAAACTTGCTTTAACTTACAGGCAGGTTAATCCTTTTGCATTGATAACATTTCACATATTTTTCTGATAGGAAGATAGAGTTCAAAGTTAAAGAAAGTAGCTTAGCCTCACTCTATAGAAGTCAATTATGAATGTTCAATTTAACAGGAAAGATTTGAACTAAGAATTGTTCTAATTGATAGTGTTGGCACATACAAGAAACCACTATTACATTTTGGAGTACTTATTTTTAATACCTTCATGCATCCTCTTTTTCTGCTTCTTGATGCCCGAGTGTGGCAGAGCTGGTTGTGTGATCAAAGCTGGACTCTGCTTCCTGCGATTCTTTGCCTCTTTGCAGCAATTCCATAGACCAGAACTGCCACAAGGTACAGAAATTAAAGCCTTATCAGCATTTCTCCATAAGCACAGAGGTATCTTTTCTGTTGAAAATCTTTCTTTAATTTGGTGTTACAATTGAACTACATCACATCCAGCATAGAAGGAGGTTGATTTATTAGTTGCAGTTAATTTAAAAGGCTCCTGAATACTTCCCCCTTCCTTCTGCAGTACAAGTGGCTTTTTTTATTTTTTGTAAATTTTCACGTGTAGCTGAGGCATGGGACAGACCCTGACTTAGGCTGCCAGGTTTACAGATGCCAGTGGTTTTATAAACCTTAAACTGTCTTTTAAATAAAGTCTTCATAAAACAGCAGCAGCAGAGTTTTCATGATTTGTAGAAAGTCCATAAATGTATACTTAATGTAGCTGGGCTACTTTGCTATTGAGGTAAAGGGGTTTACAAATTTGAATTGATGTAAAGGAGTTTACAAATTGATACAAAGTTTTTTTGGCAAAACTGCTGGAACCTCGTATTTTAAGTAATTGTACTGAAAACTGTAAAGTTCTAGAGAAGTTATTCTATGCAGCATTGCTTGACTGAAGGACAGAGCAGGGGGAGGGAGGGAAAGCTAAAATTATACACGGAAGCACATTGAAGACATCATATCCTTGGCATTAGAAGTACAATCTGAGTTGTAGACTGGCAGTAATGCCTAATGATTGTGCATCCAGAATCAGATGACCTTGTTCTCCCCATTGATATATGCATAATGCTTTTTGTGCTTTCTATTAATGATATATTTCCTTTTTGATCAATTACATTTCAATTAAATTATGTCCTTTCAGTAGCATTAAAGTATTATGGGTTGAGGAAATAAAAAATAATTTGGGAAGAAAGTGTAAACTGGGAAAAAGGAGTTGATTTCAAAAAACCCCACTCCAATATTCATCTACTGATGACTATTTAAGAAATGGTCATCAGTAAATGAAGAGATGCTGACACTGTTGCCAATATTTTCTCTTTTATGACACCTAAAATACCAGACCCTTGACCCAGGTACCTTCAAGCATTGCTTGAGTGTTCAGCTGCACCTGCTCCATCATCTCTTGTGACCTGTGGTGCTAATTTTATTGTAAAAGATGTTGTTCACAACAGTCAAGTTCCTAGTCAAGTACAAGGAAATATCTTTTAATGTCTAGGTCAGCTGAGCAGCACTGATTTGGTTGTTTTACCTGCTGAAAGGTTTTTTGTAGCCTCCATAGAAGGTAAGGGTAAGCTAAAGCTTTTTCTTTCTAGGTTTATTTAAGAATAATATTGGTTATATGATGTTATCAGCAAGAAGAGAATCAGCATAGCTGCTGCTAAGACAAAAAATGCATCTAGGCTTGAGGTTTCAGCAGTTGGTAAGGTTATTTTAAGATGCACTCACCATTTGAAGATGTTCCATTAATGCTTGAGATTAGCATATTTTTTAAATGGCAGGAAATTTGATGGAAGCATTTAGAGTAAGCTGGATGGGATGTTTTCAGAACTCAGTTTCTGTGAAGCTTGGCTATAATCCTGCCCAGTTTTATGTTTTTCAAATATGACAGTGTCTTCTCTAAAAACATTTGTCTGGTTGAAAATAAAGTGGGAGAAAAGATTGCGTGGTAAACCAGGGTGTCATTCACTGAATTTGGTGTCAATCAATTCAGAATTGATGTGGAAAAA